>JABFQA010000809.1:0-16729 GCA_022817065.1 Probaryconus sp. ZL-2020 | reverse complement strand
CCTACATAATGATAAAATTTATTCTTTTTATACTAAATTTTAGTATAATAAATTAGGTAAATTTTTACTATACTCGATAGTAAATATCTTCAAAGTTTGTTTTTGTCCTTGCTTTATGATAAAGTATAGTAATTTTTGTAGTAATTTTTTTCTCCGTGTAGTGTTTTATAAAGAAATCAAATGATCGCATTCGAATTAGTTTTGGAAATATTTGGCAGATTAGAAATAACGTTTGGGGCTAATTGTTATTCAGGTGGGAGGGAAACGAGGGAGGTAGTAAAAATCTTCGTTCGTTTTTATTGTTAAACCGGTAGCATCGCCCGGGAGAAACGAACTGCATCTGCGGCTATTACAGCCGATTTATAGCGGATGGCAAGAAAAGTTCATCACGCTGGCAAACGGTTACCGGTCATTTAACTAACGACTCCGTTGTGGTTTTGCAGCACTTTTCGTCCCACATTGGAAAAATAGTACAATTGAAACCGGCTCCAACGGCACAATACTGATTACTCAAACCAAAATATCAGCCTCAAAAAACAATCACATTTATCCCAACATTTAATTTCTTATTATTATTAACCGTAGCTTGCGGTTATTATTTTTATTGCTTCTCTGCTTTATGCTATAATAATAAAGGAAATGAATTTTAATTTAGATTTATTCATAATTTTTTTTTTTTTTTTCTATTTGAATTGATTTTGACATAAAACTACAAAAATTAATAAAGTGAAACTTTAGATAATTCAACTTTATAGTTTATATTTTGAAAATATAAGCAAGCGCGAAAAGCATTTTTTTTTTTTTTTTTTTTTTTTTGTAAAATGGTAACTACTTTAATATTCTCCCTTCCTTTATTTCTTTATACCCTCTCTTCTTCTCGGTAATCTTTATTCTCTCCTTGTCTGTAAAACTTGATCGTCGACGATGGTAAAAGAAGTAGAAGAAGAACTTACGGAAACCCGAGCAAGAACACAACGGGAGATTGTGGTAGTTACAAGAAATGCTGGGCTCGTTCCTGGTAATCGAGTCTATATTGTTGGAAGGAAAGCGCTGGAAGTACTTGGTCGTAAAGGAAACTACCGACCAGCAAATAAAAGAAAAGAAATTTTCTATCATGTTCGTATAGTTATTGCAAAACAAAAAAAAAATATACATGTCTATAATTAAAATCAATCAAACACCAATACAAAACAATGTATGGTCAGATTCTACATGTTTATCAAGTAAACGAACCTAAAATAGGGAAATTTTAGGCCTCGTTTCAGTTTCATTAGAGTAAGGCACTAAACAGAAACATTCATCCTAATTAAATATATGAATAAAAAATGCAATTAATCATAAATAATATGTCTGACGAAATACAATTACAGGATATATCACAGTAGAATGATAACGAGTACTTAAAATTGATTCGCACGATTGCGAGTGGTTTTGTTGTTTGTATAAAGTTCGTAAGTGAAAGTGAAATCGGCCGGGACGACGTGGAGAGATTCGTGCAGAGTTTCGCGTAACAATAACATATCTCGCGGCCGATATAACATGCCTTAGCGGCGTGTTCGAGCGATGCCCGATGTCGGTTGATTCTTTCGCGACAACCCTAATATGCTAATATCAATAACCCGTACAAATGCGCTCTCCGGTTATTTTTAAAAACATAAATCGTTTGTCGTCTGCGATTATCCGATGATGCAGCAGTACCGTAGTTACGACACTTCGCAAACGACGATCTTTATCTTTACGAGCGTAATACGATTGAACATTACGACCTAAGAATCCATTCTCTTTGCCAGACCGACCGAGCGACCATTGCTCATTGCTCTTTACAACGGGACCAAAATTACGATGACCGCTTCATTCAAAATATTTTCACCTCAATTTTCTATACACGACGAAAATTTCTTAAAAAAAAAAAAAAAAAAGGACAAATCTTCCCTTTACGATAGTTCATCACGAAAATATGAAAAAGAATAAGATCATCATTTGCTTTATATAACAATTGGTAATATAAAAATGACAATACGAAATGATTAAATGTTATTATTGCCACCAATTCGAAATCATCATAAGAGAAATATTTGTCTATAAGGACTTTCCCACGAATCTGTGGGAACAATATGCAAATTTTGTGTATTGTGTGACGACTATTTTCAAATATATTTAAAACCATTCTCTGTATTTACTGTATTATTTATTTTTACAGTTGCATATATGAAACGCCGCGCGCCGTGGCACAATGTATCTATTTGATTTTATCGCGACAGTGGATTCTCTCCTCGCATTCTTAATTGCTCTCAATAATTTGTTATAATTACGTTCTGTCGTTTATGGGGCTTCACGATTTATTGGATTAGCAAACAAAAGACTTTTGTTGTGGTTTATACATTAGTAATAATAATTTCAGTATTTTCCAGCACCTGCACAAATTAGCGACATAATCTGAATCGACTGAAATTTTATTCTTATGATAAAAGTAATAAAAGTAGATCGGTCTAAATATCATTTCGCGAATCGAATATATTCAATATAAAATACATAATAATTTCATGGGGCATGAAAAGATGGGTGTATTTAATTTCACTGCGCAATTCTGGGTTAAAAGCTATTCGTGACATTGGCGGAAAGTGTGTCAAATGCCGATCTAAATGCTGTTGTTAATGTGAGAAACGAGGAAATTCTATGTTTACTATTCGCGAGAAGAATCTACAAATTAATACAATTGCCTCGGGACATTGTTCAAAATGGTACAAGGATAATAGATATTGTTACGTTATAAAAATAGTAAAATACATTACAAAAAAGTCCAATCATATTTTATTCGCTTATAAAAATGCAGTTATTTTGATTGATGCTTATTTATCTTATAAATGTGATTCTCAGTAACGGTTATTTTTGCAGAATGAAAAAAAAAAAAAAAAAAACAAAGATGACATAAAAAGGCTTTATGCACCTGATCGTGTAGTCTCGATATCCGTTTTCACTATTATGCAATGTTACAACCTCCAACGACGACTCATCGCTGATGGGCTTCCTGGGCCTCTTGGGACCCGAACATCTATAATGTCGTGTGAAACTTCTGTCGCGTAACCGCGCGATTATGCAATCTACACTACGTCGGAAGCAACGACAAATGCCAATCAATGTTGTTGTGAAAATACTTTTTTGTTTATCTCCGTTTGCTTATCGTCAGAAATGATATGCTGGATGTTTCATTAAATTCTAATATATGGTCTGACTGGCACTTTATGATTGAATGAAAACCCTCCAAGTTTCACAAAAATTTTTAGGGAAATATTAACTTTCAGTCGCGATGTTTAAATCGCGACGACAAATATTCTATATAATTTTCTATATCCTTATTTTCGCCTTTTTTCAGCACACAACGTGCTCCTCTATTTTTGCACGCATCACGTAATGGTATCGCAGCTGTGTCATGCGATAAATTACACATGCGTATCATCTGAGATCGTTACTTGTAATTACTGCGTTGTAGTAAATTACTCAAAATTGAGACACGAATAACAGGTATTTAAACTTTTATGTTACAACCTTGCGGCCATTTTATATATGCAATTGATATTCCTCAATCACAAACACAGGAACGTTCATAAAATATTCGCGTTTATAGGGAAATGGTCTGGGTAAAGTGGAATGAAAAAAAGGGAAGAGTTATAATAAAAATTTTATAATTAAATCAAGCAACATTTTTCCAATAAACGGTTAATCATTATGATTAACGTGTGTAAGAAAGTATCATTTTGTTTCCGCTTCGATTGACGTGCCGACGAAATGGCGGCTTTCTATTCCTTCTGTCGTTAATTCGTATTATTATTTGGAGACAACTTTTAACGACCAATGCATTAAACATTACAAATTTCTATATATATATATATATTTCTTTTATTATACAGCACTTTTTTTATCGTACAAAAATCTATTCATTTGTTTTTCAAGTGTTCTAATTTCAACGTGACCGTCAGATTAACCGCGGCGAATGCATTACGTAACGCTTTATTGGATTATCAACTTAACATTCGAATTGACATTTCCGAGTTTCAAGTTCGAACTCTGACATAACGATAATAGATTTTTATAGAAGGATTGCTGAATTAAATGATTAATCAAAATTTAATTTAAGCGCTGTAGAGGAACAGAATTAAAAATAAAGCATCCTGAAGAATGTTGAAGAAATAAAAGAAAAAAATTAATTAATTCTTTCAGTTGTTTCTAGTTTTCATTATTCTGCTCGGTAATATTTACTAAAATTTATCTATGATTTTAAGATAAATAAAGGAGGTTGAAATTAAAATGAGCTGTTGAAAATTAATTGAAAAAATGACGAGCATTACATTGACAACCTCAATTCAATTTTGGTAATTGGACAAAGCAAAAAATCGTCGACTAAAATTCACCGAATTCTTAACTCACCCGATATAGACTCCCGCGATTATTAACAAGCGTAACTGACAAGCGTCGACCGATATAAAATCAGAGCAATGTGCGCCGTTGCAAAATATCAGCTTAAAAGTAAAGAGTTTCAAAACATTTCGATACAAAAAATATATTTCCCCTTGCTCAGCGTTTAATGTAAAAAATAGTTGTTTGGCGTTTGGCAACGTGTCGTACTTACACTGAGAAAAATAATTTTGAAAAATTACAATCTGTATGGTAAGTCAAAGACGTAATGGACACAAATCGAAAAATTACAATCTAAAATAATAAAAAACATAACAGAAATTATAAATTAATTATAATTTCTTTTATTTCATTCGTAACTTTTATTAAATAATTTAGAGTTTTTGTTATTTTAGATTGTAATTTTTCTGCTTGTGGCCATTACGTCTATGGACTACTAGGTAGATTGTAATTTTTAAAAAATTATTTTTCTCAGTGTAATAAAAAATAAAAACGCTTAAAATAAAACAAAAACGAATGTACATTTTAAATAGACACTGAATATTCAAAATAAGGCGTGGCAGGAAGAATTGAAAAGAATATATTCAAATTTCTAAGACGCGCAACGTATAATATACGAACTGCCATCAAAAGTGCGTACTTAGATATCATAATTCCTCGATCGGTAGTTGCATTTCAGGCACAATTTCTTCCACAACATTTCTCCTGTGTAAAGTTATCGAGCTCTCCACGCCTAAAATATTTCCCATTAAAGCAAACGTCCAATTTTACATTTTTTCAGTGAAAATTGATTATAGTTTAGTTAAATTTTTCCTGGAGGCCTATCGAGATGAAACGAAAGACTTGAAGAAAAATTTTTCGGTCACTGTGTGTGTGTTCATAGGACAGTCGGTGCAATGAATGGCGACTCTCGTTTACCTATCGCATTGAATGCGTATAAACGCGGTGCATGAAGGCATTTATAAAAGTACGCGCGGAGATAATGAGGTATAATAATGTGCTCCGAGCAGTTAGATAAGTAGCGTGTCGTTCGGATCGCGAAAGAAACGAGGCGAGAGAAAGCAGCCTCCCAAGAGCTCGTTCCCGGGAGCTGCTTCGCGAATTCTGGAATCTTATTGACCGCGTATTGCACCACGCTGGTCTGTCTTAATACGAGTTTAATATTTTTGTCAACTTTTAAAACTGTTAACTAAAATTCAGAATTTTTTCAAAACAATTTCAATTGCTCTCATTCACTCTTAAAAATATACATCATGATGCAAGATTTTAAAAATATTGACAGATAATGGGTTGATTCAAATATTACTAAGATTGATTCAAAACTGTCAAAGTTCATAGATAGAAAATTGAAGTTTTGAATAGAAACTTATTCCAGCTTAAATCTAGAATTTTAATTCTTGAGTCAACAGCTAAGAATCTTAGAATGAACACTGTATATAATTCTTTTTTCTTTAACCTAACTTATAAAAGAATTATTTTCTTTTATATCATGTGTGTACATATTTATATTACTTTTACATAAAATAAACATTTAAAATAAGAATAACAAAAATTACTGTAATACTAGTTCTGAGAATTGTGATTTCCTTTCAATTTATACATTTACTAATATATATTACTGTTCATTGCAAAAAAAGTACTTCATAATAGATTAGCCAAATTATTTATTTGACACTTTATCTGTCAACATTCTTATTTCAATCTGCAGAAATTCTTGACTCAAGATGTTCCTCATCAATACCGAAAAATTCTTGAATCAAGACTCCATAGGATTAAGAAAATACTAAGAGGGTTTAATACTTGATTCAAGAATTTAAGGATTGCGTCAATATTTCTGTTTTAAGAGTGTTAATGGTCATTAAATATATGATTTAAAAAAAAAGGATGAGATGAGAGGCGATGAATAAAAAAGAACCTCAACTTCTTTCATTTTCTAATTTATCCATCTTCTTATTTCATTTCATTTTTTTTTTCTTCTTCTAAATTTTTCTCCGGAATCTTTCGCTATGTAAAGTCAGAAAAACTCAAGCTAGTTTCCTTCGTTGAATCACGTTTATGCAGTACAACATGTGTGTACGATAAAGAAATAGGCGAGAAAAAGGTGCCCCAGTTTGTTCCTGGAAACACCACATTTTTAATGCCATTCATAATTGACGCACTTGTTTTTCTACGTGATCATCACTCTCGTTAGACACTAAGTATAACATGATTGACTGTTGCGAAATTACAACCTATATCAAACAGAAAAACCTTTTCAACTTGACTAGTCAAGAATCGAATTTCTTTTCCTACTCTAATATTGGCAGGAACATGAATAATTAAAAAAAAAAAAAAACTTGTAATTCAATAATTTAAGCATAAAAAATACGCAAGAAATATTTATAAAGGGATATTTTTACTTTGCGTCTGTTGTAAAATTAACTGTAAAATATGATGAATGTGTATAGCTTAACGATGCAAGGGATTTACGACAACGCAGGATACATAAATTTTTCGCGCTGCAAGCGTGAATTCCAATTTATTTGAATTTTCCAATCAAATAGGCGACCGAAACCAATTAAACTCAGACGCGTTTTAATAACATTGCAACTAGCTCGCGATCAGTTATAGACTACTCGGAAGCGATGCAAGAAATTACTCCAGTATCCCAGAAATGAAATTGAATTATAATCTGGATATTTATTATTACAACACAGTCTTTTACTTACGTCGACTGAAACGTTTATAAAATCTACTGTGGTGCAATAAGGTGAAAAATAAGAGGTGAAAATGACCTGAACTTTGGTACAATTAAGCCGCAATATTTAACGTTTGTTTGACATTCATTTGACATTTATTGAACACGTGATAACGGATTAAATTAATGGATTTAATTACTGGGTACAACTTAACGTTTTCGTTCCAGTTAATTGTTAATATTACTATTTTTAGTTTGTACATTTTAAATTACTTTTTACTAATTCTTTTTTTAAGTATATTTTACGGTAATATTTTCAATCAAATGAAAATATTCATCGAGGGTATATATTCTATTCATATTCATGAATATGAGAGACAAATGTTCGTTGTATTGGGTGGCGGTAGCGAGAAAAGAAAAACAACGAAGGAACGAAGAATATGGAGAAGGAGAAGGAGAGGATAAAAGTTAGTTACGCGCGTGGGTCCTGGGGAACGCGACGACGCATTTAGAACCCGTGTATTTCATGGCGTGGGCTGGTCATTGTTCGACCTGTGTCACGAATACGGCACGCATTTCTCGAGAAAAATGATCGCGCGCTCCGACACGAATCTTTATTTTGTATCACTCGCAACCCGTCAATTACGTCAATTACGCCAATAGCCTTCCAATATGGAGGCCGACTGATAAACTAATAAAGCCCCGTACTATTTCAGATAAACGTTATACATACGCGCGTCGTGTTAATGTCAATTTATTACTCTCGCAAATCTCACGTAATCGGAAATTATGCAAAAATTATGTTTTCGCAAACTACATTATTAATAATTGCCCGTATTATTTGAATTGCAAACAAAAAATAAAATGCAAATACATCGTACTAACAACAATTTCGCGTATAAAAATGATATTTCAAGATTCCTTAATTATTCAGCGATTCTTCATCTCACGCTAAGGCAACGAGAAGCGTGTATTGTGTAGGCGCGCAGCACGTACGTTCATGCGCCAAAAGAGCTAATTACTCCGAACGCACTTACGTACATATTCTTTGGTCAGAACTGTACATATTTGCTCTTTGCGAGAACACGAACGTTCCTTGAGATGTTACAGTGATAAAGGACCTCGAATCGAGTTAACTTTTATTTCGCCAGGAACATGCAAATAAATTTCAATAAAGCACGTTACCATTTGCAAGTATTTTTTTCAAATGCGAACTGACTGCGTCAGTTTCCCCGCAACTTGTTCGCCGAGCAACGTAACGTCTGGAATTTCAGACTCAATAAAAAAAATTAGAAGAATATGAAAGATATTTTAGTTCGGGTTTTAAATTGCTTTATCATTTAATTTTATACACGTATACCTTATTGCACTGATAATCATTTTACCGGCAATCATTTATTTCGTTGTAAACGTTGTTATTAAATCTGACTTGAAAAATACAGTGGTTGCAATAATGACACAGTACTTTCGTTGTAATAATACTGAAAGTGCTAATTATCACGAAAATATCGTCGTTAGGGTATACATTGAAGGGTATAGTAGAATTCCAATTGACTAAGAAAGTATGGGCAATTTTGTGTTTCGATGCGACGTGTTAAATATCATCTAATTTACGGTTTTGCATTTTATCGAAAGTTCACGCGTTTGTAACATATTTCTAATGTTCGTCTTGTTTTTTGTATCCCAGTCATTTAAAGAAATTCTTTCAAGTCCTTTGAAATTGCAAATTAGAGTATACAAAAAATTTACTTCGAAGAATACAAGTTTGAAACAGAAAATTTTCTCATTACTGTAAAATATATTTTAAGCGTCAAAAAAATCTTTTAAATTTCGCATTGTGAATTTTGTTCATTTAAAGCGTCTTAACGGTCAGGTTCTTGCACCACGAAGAGAAGTTTTTTCTTGGCGTGCGTTTCGAGGCTGCACATCGTCCAAGTTTTATAAGAACACTGCGTTACAATTACTCGACAATTATAATCCCATTTCCGTTTCCATTAAATCTTTGTGCGAAGAGCGCGCAATGCGAACTCGTTGTGAGAATACGAATGAATCTAAGAGTTTCTTTTACCGGCAGTGTTGCTGCTGCTGCTGCTGCCATCGCGAACGAAAATAAGGTTCTATGAATCAAAGATGTTGATCGCGGATTGAGGCCACGCCGTTGGACGTTATGTGAAAGTATGCCGTCTTATATCGTTTATCGCGTTACGTTCATATTCTTTTTAAGAATAGGAAATGCTCCTATTTTGTTCCTGATGTTACATCAGCGAATGATGAAACATCCTTGACATTTTTTCATCTTAAAACATCATTTTTATTTTATTTAACTGAAATTTTTACACCTTATTTTTTATTTGCAATTCTCTAGTACTGTTTTTGTCATGCAATCATATCAATTTTGACATATTTACAGAGGTTCAAAATATGAAGCTGAAACTAGCAGCAATTGGCTCAGCAGCAAATACTAAAAACTATTTTTTTACTAATAATAATATTGTGAAACTTTTTTTTAAATACTCGTGACACTTTTTTTCATTTGCCCAATCATTATTTTTATTTTCCCAATGTTTTAAACATAGTTTTTTGAATTTGCTGCTGGCTGTTTGCTGCTAGTTTCAGCTCCGTGTTCAAAATACCATAGATTTGTTGTAAATTATAAATCTTTTTAATTCCCATAAAAGGTTTTCTACAGCATGACAAATTTCAGCATTCAGTAGCGAATTTGTCACATTTTCCTCTGATCCTTTGAGGCGGCATTGCCTAAGGAAGTGTCTAAGGAAAACAGTCTTAGGCGCATGCGTGCAGACAGGTCGGGACGTACGGGGTGATCGATAGTCCTCGAGTCGTCGACCTCCGATCGATGTATTGAAACGCTCTCCTCCTCAGGCATTAATACGATACGCCTAATTAGCTTATACGTGTAAGCGTGATTAGCGTGAACAGCACCGATAAGAGCGTTGCGCAACGCTAACTGCATACGAGACTCTAACCCAAACTGCAAAGACCACAGATAATTGCGACTTATTCAACAATGTACACATTTTTTTTTCCAGTTTTGAAACGAACGATTCATGGTTTCTTGAATCGTAATTTAAAATTCAAGAGATCTTTGCCAAACACATAACATTCTCTTTCTATGTAAGTAAACTGAAATTGCAATATCTTATAACATCAAACTTCAAAAATATGAAATAAAATGACTTTCTCTTGCAGTAGGAATTTGCAAAAAACATTTATCAATTATTCTGATAAAAATGGCACGCTGAGAAATGCCATGCCACTTGTCTTGAAAGAAAAATTTGCGCACCTGTTGATTAAGATAAAGCATTATGTATCTAGTTTCATGATAAGAAAATTTTCCGACCTCCCACTTTTCTTCTCAATCACACCCCCCTTTTTCCCATAGAACGTTTAAGTATGATTTATATATGAGCCTAGAACTGACAGGAAAATGACACACGCTAGAACACACACAATTCGAAACTGGTTAATCACCCTAGCACCATGCGAAATTGGCCGTGAGCTGTATTTTGTCATGTGAAGTGTACGAACTGCTCCACGTAATGCATTGCAAAATTCCTGTCACCTTTTTCCTACTATTTGACGATCATGAAAATATTAGTTGTAAACTATGAAAAAACCAGTGAATATACACTGATGAAAAAGTGAAGAAATATGCACTTTTTTCCTTTCCTTTTTTTTTTTTTTTTTATTTTATTACGATCATGCACTTATTTAAAATCAGAGAAAACAAATTTCTTTTTTAATCTGAAATTATGGACATTAATTGTAAGAACATAATACAATAAATTGTTAAGATTATATTTTGCGATAGTGGGGATAAGTAGTAGTAATTTGTGGAACGTATTTGAGAAGAAAAATGACGACAGGTGGTAATAATATGTCGTGTGCTTTCGGTCTTGGCACTTTTACTCTCGTCAGGTTGCTGAACTCTAGAATCCAATATAGACTGAACGGGTCATCGATATTCATAAAGAAAAGTGCAAAATTCCCGAGATAAATGGCTTCCATTTATTTCCAATGTTTTCTATCTTCTGTCAATTTATCTCTTATCTTATTACTGTCAATTTAATCCAGAAATAATTTACCTCAAATATATTCCCTCAGAAAATATGCACACATTTATGTAATTGAAATTACAAGATATCTAAATTTGAAGATTCGTAAATAAATTCCACTTTCGTTGAAAATCTATATAATCAATTCTGAATGAAAATTTATTACGTTGAAACCTTCACTGTTCCTTTCTTGGCGAGTTAATATCGTAATCATATATTTCTTGTAATATGTCGTATTACGGTTCCGAACATAAGGTCGCGCGAACTTTGCAAGTTTTCCACGCTCCGCTCGGAGTCACCTCTTAATCTCACGTAGACAGAGCACATTATCTAGGTGAAGCGAAATAGGGAATAATAGGGAAACTATTAACTTTCCAATCTTTTCATTTACAATTTTTTTTTTTTTTCTTTTTCTTTTTCTATGGCATGATAAATCTCATGATATAAATTATCAATTTTTAACTCCTTCTATTAAGTATGGTTTAAAAATGTTACAAAATCCACTTTTGCGAATATACCATTCCAAAACCTTGAGGACAATATGTGTTTTGAGCTGTAAAGTTTAAAATGCACGCTCACGATCTTTTTCGACATTCTTTTCGGAATGAAGTTTAAATGCGTTTTCAGCGAAACGACTCTGTACATTTATAGTACATTCTATGCATGTACCTACACAAGTATCTAAGCTTGTGCGTAACTCGCGCGTAGATACGTTTCCTGGTTGGTTGGGAGTGTCGCAATAATGGCAAAGTGGTAGCGCACACGCTCTCGCACGCACACTGGAAATAAGTGACACACAAACATGGCTGCCCGCGCACTTGGCTGTCAACTCTATGCGTCCTTCTCACGAGCGCACTTCACTTTCCTCGTCTTCTCCATGCGTCCTTGGACGTATAATTAGATTATTTACTTGAATCGCAAAGTACTTGGTACTTTTTCGACAAATTGCGCCACACGCAAAATCTTCGTTACAGAAAAAAACTGTCAGAAACTATGTGTCTGAAGTTCTCATCGATTAATTCATCGAATAATTGCAAAAAAATCTGTAACATTGATTTTCACTACAAAAATTGCAAAAACTATCTTCACTAAAGAATTTGCAAAAACTAACTTCACTAAAATATTTGTAAAAACTAACATTTAGAGAAAAATTGCAAAACTAACTTCACTAAAGATTTTGCAAAAACTAACTTCGATGAATTAATCGATGAGAATTTCGGACACATCAGAAACTGTATTAACATTCACAAATGTTAGCTCGACGTAAGAATAGCTTTTGGTCTGATGAAGAATTATTTTCGTAATAACTAGTTGTCAACAAATTTTTCCTTTTATTATATCCCTAGTAGGAAAACGAATTGCCCAGGTTGGGCCCAGATTGTACCCATATAGGTTCTAGCCATTTTGTAACGGTGGCCCCACATAGGCCCTATCTTGGTTTTCTTACCATTGCTGTCACAATACAGGCCCTAACAGGGGAAGAATGCCCAGATAGGTCCTGTGTGGTGCCACCGTTACAAAATGGCTAGGACCTGTATGGGTACAATCTGGGCCCAACCTGGGCAATTCATTTTCACACTAGGGATATAAATAAATGAATAAAAAACATCTTTAAGGTTTATACTGAGAAAAAAAATTGTGCAAAAAGTCGAGTTTTTCTATACTTCATTGTAAATTTTACTACAATTTTTTTTTTTCTCAGCGTAAGCTTTTTGCTTTCAGCATAGTTCCTCTTTCTCTCTCTTAGTTGGATAATCTGGCTTACGTATGGAGGTAGATAAAGAAGGGAGGAAGGAAGGAAAGAAGGTAGGTAGGTAGGTTGGTAGGTTCTTGATTGCTTGGCCGGACACCCACGTGATGCAGCGTATATTCGCATTCGCATAGGCGTCTTCACGTCGTTTTATCCGGCATTAAGATTATCATTAAGACATCCCGCGAGCGCTGCCGCGTTTTATAGGTGAGTATTACCGTAGGCCGATGCGAGGAAGGCCTCGCCCTGTCGAGGCCGCGCGCGATGCTAATGACGCGATTAAGTACCGCTTATGTTCGTCTGAAAACGCGGGCCCGATAATGCGACGTGCATCGCGATTTCATTCGATGACTTCCGCGTCAATTATGCTCCCCATTAGGTCGCGCTTACGGTATTAATGGCCGAATTATATATACGCATTCGAGAGAGTTAGAGGGACGTAATACTCAGGCACAACCACCAAGGCGATCGATGATACACGCGTCCATCTAACCAAGGTTACCCGAGATGTTTCCGGGACCATGATAATGCAGAAACAGTTTTATTCAATTTTTTTTTTTTTTTTCTTAGTAAAAGAAAAACAAAATTTTCGTAAAGGAATTGAAACTATTATGGCGTTGGTATAGAATAAGTACGGAGAACGTGCTTTCAGCCTTTAGGGTAGAAGGTCAAATTCGTAAGTCCCGGTCGATAATTGTTTTGTAACGGGACATAGGTAGATTTAACGTTGGATGCTAACTGGGCCTGGATTTCTAATTTCCAGAAATTATCTAGGATTAGAGATTGTCGTAAAATAGCTGATGTTATCACCAGTCTCGGCTCGCATCTACAAGTTATTTCTCAGGTCGTAAAAGGTTCAAGTTAGGTTCCAAAGATTTTCAAAAATGCTTGTAATTTCAGGGATACCTCGTACCCTGAATTCCAATTTAGAATACCGTTTTTTTTTTTTCCTCAAATTTTTATATAATACAATAAAGAAGTATCAAAAAACTTTTTCATATTTCTAATGTTGAAAATTGTGCAATAATATAATATCACATTAGAGTAGAGAGCAGTCAATGATTACTTAGTATACCTCGTGCTTAATGCAACGAGATTCCTTCTCTACCAATTACTAAACTATTTCTAATAGGAATTTAATATTTTCCAATGAAGCTAATGATGGGATTCCCGCATGCATTCCTAAGATTGAATTTCCCATAGGAAATAGGCATCGAGTCTACAGTCCTGGAAATATATAAGTCAAATCCATGACATTGCCTGAAATCCATTACCATACGCGCTTAATCAAAGTCCTAATTAATATTTTCTGAATTAAATTGTAATGCCGTTGTTATTTCAGCTAATTACGTACGATAAACAGCGTATTAAATGCACAAAATGAAAAATGACATTACACTGTAAATAGTTTTGTTATCTATCATAATTTGCATAAATAATTCATTAACATTTGTGCCGATCGTAAAAATGTTAATTAGAAATTGTTGAATAATGATACGCGGTCTGGTCGATGCAAGTCATTATTTATGATTCAATATAAAACCAGCGTTTATTAAGGATATGGAGTTTAGTGAAATTATCATGGCTCTATTAACACTAATTTTGCTAAAAAAAAAAAAAAACCTTTCGAGAATAAGAAAGTAAACGATTTTTTAATTTTAATTTACTTTTCTGAAAACCATTATTACTTCAGATTGCACGTTATACTCTTTTTAAAAGAAGACTTAAATTAACATAACTGGAACAATTCGCAGATGGAAATCCAAGATTTGTTATCCAATTTGTACCATTGAAAGAGGAAATAAATTTTGGTGCCCGCGCGATAATGTTACTAATGCTCGACTGGTGAAAGTGAAAATTAACATTTTTCGAAGGAGCGAATTTGATCGTGCCGCAAATACGGGCTACGCCGAATATCACGATCGAGCGGAAGCGATGGAAATCGGGACGATCTGGCTCTGTGTTGTTCGATGCACGAGTTCCATCGGGAGGTCAAAGATGCCTCTTTCACCTTACCACAAGTAAAGCGCAGCAGCCTCGAACATCGTTAACCTTTAAGACAATTTTTAAGAGAAAGAAAAATTCCTTCATGATTCTTTACTATTTTTTGGCTTCCTTCGCCATCCCTCTGGGTCTTTCAAATTCAAGACCATATATAAATACAAAAAAAAAAAAAAAAAAAAAAAAAAAACTTCATCTGTTCAGACAAATTTAAAATCATTTTCACTTGGATCTCATGATAACTAGATTGCAGTCTTCGAGATAGATTTTTTATTCGATTATTTTCCAGCGTAATAAAATCATTATAATCAATAATACGTGCGGCATCATTCTGCAATGTTCGACCTGGGCATCACGAAGCATAATTAAATTAATGCGAAATGTCTTTATTAATTGACCTCGCTCTTGTTACAAATTACGTGCATTATCGTAGGCGCGCCGTCGAGAAAAAAAAAAGGAGCGACGGGGGCGGCTCACGAGAGGTCACCGGCGATGAAGAAGCTTCACAGAAGATATACTATAGCATTATTGCGAATTGAACACAAAATATCTCTGGATACATCTAATTTATCTTCACAATTTCCTATGACAATTTTATAAAATTGTTAGATTTTTCATGTGTCTAAAGTTTGCATCGATTAATTCAACGAAAAATTTCAAAAATGAAAAAAGTTAAGAGATATAAAGTAGAAATCGTAAGTCTAAATTAGAAATAACAAGCTATAACCCTTACAAAACATTTTAAGCTGAAATTATTTTTAATAACCTACTTCACATCTCTTAAATTTGTCATTTCTGAAAGTTTTCGATGAATTAAACGATGCTGGAGTTTGCAGCGCACATGATTTTTCCTTGTCTTAAAGTTTTCATAAATTTGAAATGTTTATCCAAGAGTTTAGTTCAAAAATCTATGTTACACGAACATAGTGAATGGAACGACTTTCTCATTCAGCCGAGACGTCCTCGGACTTACTTAACTCCGTCACAATTGGGTAGTTCTCAAAGTGATAAAATCAATTTTTGAGGCTCCTCAAATACAGTGGCGTGGAATCTCACTCTATACTCAATCTTAAGGAAACTTATGATACATCAGAGAAATTTATGTTACACTACAGTTATTCATACGTAATAGATTATAAGATTCAAACATGTAGAGGTTGATACATTTTATCAACATGTGTTTATTGTAATTAAAAAGTAAAGAAAAATAAATATAAATATAAAGACACTGCCATAACGTGACAGTGTCTTTATAAAGAATTGCGATTCGTTGAAACGACTCTCGGTGGGATGCAATAACGATTTCACTCGCATTTCTAGCTGTCAATCGAAGGTCCACTTGTGATAGATATCGAGAGCGTTCGACCTTGTTTTTCTCCAAGTAAAAAAAATGCATTTTTCACCTCCGCGCGGTACAATGTATCATTTATGATGGAAACCGGTTTTTTGATATTAGTGTTACGTTGGGAAACCAAAAGTACGCAATTGAGAAATCATATGATTCTCGTTTAACATTAGCGGACGATGGAAAATAATTATCTCGCTAAAAATATGTGAAATCTCAAAATGATCAGAAATTTCGTGACAGAAATCAACCCCATGCGTTAGATCCCAATCATGGCCTGATCAATTTTTTTCTTATAAAACCTTTTCATAGTTTATAAATTGCGTTAGAGTAACTTGTATTATTAAGGAAGTATGGACATTAGCTATAGTTTGCTTATGGGTAGTTACATAGGAAAATAAAAATCCAAGATTTTGCTTTGAAATTTTAACTGACAATAGTTAAAAGTAAAATACATCAACTCTTAA
>JABFQA010000808.1:0-16746 GCA_022817065.1 Probaryconus sp. ZL-2020 | reverse complement strand
GGGAAAAAAAAAAAAAAAAAAAAAAAAAAAAAAAGGAGAAGCGTTTCATCGCAACCAGTTCATCGTGATTCGAGGAATTTTCGAAGAAGATTGATTAGCGATCAGATCAGAAATTATCATTTGTACAAACTTTGATAATCTTCAGAACGAGAATAACCGACAGTAGAATGGAACGCCTGCACTTTGTGCACATCTTTCTATCGACAATGGGATGCTTATGAAACAGTTGGCAACTATGAGGAAACTTATATTGCATTGAAAAATTCTAACTTGTAACGATTCTGCAATTAGTCCTTCCAGTATCTCATTTGACAACGTTCCTAATACCTTTTTCTTGTTCAATGTTTCGCTTCTCAATGATGAATGTGCTTGAACAAGCGAACGTTGATTTTTATCGAATTTTGATGATATAAAATTATGAAGCTGAAACTAGCAGCAAATATAAAAAACTATTTTTTTTACAAATATTAATATTGGACAAAGAAAAATAATGGTTAAAAAATACTAGTGACACTTTTTTCATTTGTCCAATGATTTAAACATAGTTTTTATTTTTATTTTTCTGCTGGCTATTTGATGCTAGTTTCAGCTTCATTGTAAATTTATAAGTTTTCATCTGAAAATTTGCATCAATTGATCTTGACAAAATAATGATGGTGATGTGACTTAATTTCAAAGTGTTTCCAATTCGAAACAGTGGTGTTTTCTGTTAAATGCTCTCGCATAATTTCTATATATCTTTTTCAAATAAAAACGTCAATTGTGGGAAAAGAGGAAATGAAGATCGTGGAATTATGGGACGGTCTTGTCAGAATGGAGACGTGTATGAAAATTATGCAGGTCCCACTGCGTCCTGCACCGTTCCCCCCCACGGTAAAACTAACATATTCTTCTCCCGTACAATATGGCTGTACCAGTCAAATACCACTTACACCGACCATAAATTCAACCATATTGAAGTACTTTAATGTAGTTATGACAGCGACACAAATCACGCATTGTTTGTAACAATTGAGGCGCCGTGTAGAAAGGGTCCATGTGCGTAGCCAATCGCATCAACGGACAGCTTTAGAAAGAGCGCGCTGTTGCCGAATTGATCGGTCTTGGATAAAGAAGCACGCCTGGAGCGAACTTGAAATACGGCTCGGAGTTTCCATGGAGACCATAAAGAGGGAAGTAAGGCTAGAAAGCACATTCTAAGAGAAAGATGGAAACTATCCTGCGGCGAACGTGAAAATTTGTCCCACCAACGTATCCAACATTACAATTTTTTATTTTTACTTTTCTTTTTCTTTTTTTTTTCCTGTAATTTATTTCGTAGATTACGTATTATTTCGTTTATTTCGTAAGTGGGACATTCGAAGTAAAAAAAAAAAAAAAGAATGATTTTCCGTGTAAAAACGTCAGGCGTTTTTTCAGGTTGACGTAATAATGAGGCACAAAGTTTTGCTTGTTATGCGGAACGACTGGAGGATTATTTATGAAAGAGACGTCGCCGCGAATGTAGAATTTACACGTAGTTTTGCGGATATCGATGGCGCGGGATCGATGTGCGATAAATGGTTTTCGGCGGGCTGTTCGTCTTTCGGCGTGACAAATTCGCGGTACGCGCGCTCGTATAAATCATCGGTTTCCTCGGGCGTTGAATAAAGAGGAATCTTATTATAGCGAACCGCCTACGCTCGTCTGGATCGTCGCTTTTTAACGAAATCCGACCGCAACATTTGTCTCGACCGCAATGAAGACGGATCGAAGCACCGTCGGGGGCTTATTTCGGTTTCGTGCTGCGCGATGGAATCCCTTCCACGGTCCAGTTTCTAATGCACGATCGCCATTTTTCAAGATGAAGACTGCACCAAAGACACCATTACGTCACGAACCACCGAAGATCGGTAAATCATGGAAACTCGCGGTGATGAAGATTACGTGTTACGCGGACCGGAGGAGGGCTTATTTATATTCGCGCGGAAAGTTATAAATCTCGCTTGCCAGTGACGTTGAGACTTTCAATTGTAAATTTTTAAATTTTGATTAAATCCGCGCGTGCTTGAAATTCGAGATGGCTTTAATAAAATTTATTTTAAATTCCGCGGAAACTGATCTGCGGATACGTGAAATTAACTCTTTTTTTTTTTTTTCCCCTTGACGCATACCGAGTTTTCCCTCACATGGTTCATCAAACGTTAATTATGTAAATATTTAAATGATTGTTCATTAAGTTCATTAATGAAACTTTAAGCGAATCGCTTGAAGTGTACGAATGATGGTTTATTTTGAATCTTAATTAGCATCTGAATTATCGCAGCAAGTTTTCAAGAAACACAAACTAGGAAGTTGCGTTGCGTTTGAAAAATAGAAACTCCAGAGAAAGAAGAGAATCTTTTCGTGAACTGCGCAAGAGACATGGAGTGCCTTAAAATTTAGATGTAACTTCGTCCACATCGAAAACGTAGACTCTACCTCTTTTGCATCTAAAAGTGATTGCTATCATTATCTAATATATCCATCATCCTATTAAATTGAACACGAAAGTTCATCTTATCAGAATGAAACTTCAGGTCGGGTTGTCTACAGTTATTACAGTTGGATTTGTTATTTTCACATTCGCTGTTTTAGTCTATAATAAGATAATAAAATCGAATAGAGTGCAGTCAAATTTTTGTTTCTGTTAACCCACTTTGTTTAAGATTATCAATTATATATAAAAAAAAAAAGCTTTTAAAAACATTCTACACAATTAAAAGAAACTTTTTTTTTTCATTCGTCTACCGTAGAATCTCCAATGTTAAAAATATAAGAGATGAAAACAAACGCATTCACGATCCATCCCTTCCGGCATTGGATTTCGAGGTTAAAAAGAGAGAGATTTGCGGAAGAGTCGTATACGCGCAGCAATGAGAGATGATGGCACGGCAGATAGAGTCGGGTGGTTCGAGGGGAAGCCGAGGAAACAGTGGATATAGGCGAGAGGGGAATAAAGGATGGTACGCGCGGAAAGGTGAGCGAGAGGAAAGGGGAACACTTTGCGAGTGAATGGATGGACTTCACTGGATGGGAGTATTTCCTAATGACTGTGGGTTCAGAGTAGGAAGTCATGAGGGGAAGACCTCGAACGGTCAATAATACGCCGACGTACTAATGACCCGTACAGAGGCGGCCCAACATAGACTGTCAACCAGACGCGACGGCACCTCTGCCAATTGAGGCTTTCCCTCAATTATAAATTGAATTACGTCATTTGTACCGACGGCGTGCACGTGAATCGTGAAATTGAGACGTCATGGGAAAACGTCGGCGGCTAAAATGTAAAACGGAAGCTGGGGAGAATCGAAGAGCAGATAAGACGAGGACAATGCGCCATTGTCCTAAGCGAAATTAATCCTGGAAAAAGTTTTGCGATGAGCTCGAAATTGGATAATAATAAAGGCATTCGACGAATATGGACGTAAATGCGAAGAGGAAGAAATTCAGTGATACTTCATTTCCTGGTAATTCGGATATACGATTGTTCCGAAACTGTCGCGCCACAACTCCGAACCGGTGGTACACACCAGTTACTCAACCGTCCTCTCATAATTCGGCGTATTTACCCTCCTATTGAATATTTAGGGCACTATTCCTTACGATATTTTTGCTCACGATGACGTAAATCTTCCAATCTCTTGAAATAGGAGAAAGTAAAATGGAAGTTTCAGAAAAACTGTTATAGCTACTCTCCCTCTCGGAACGAATGAAAGGAAACAAACGTTTAACCTTTCCGGGCTATTCGTCCTTGGAGGTCATGACCTTCGCGATTCTCTACGGGCGGGCTTTTGTTTACGCATATCGACGTCCCAGATGAGAAATTTCGCCGACTCTGCGGACGTTTATTTATCGACGCCGCCGCAACCTTTCGGCTTTAACCCACCAACTGCTATATGTTAAGCAACAGTCCAGATAATCTTGTTTTACCGACGGGCTTTTCCGGACTGTAATTAGACTCATTTAACTTTGCCCATTTTCTCTATTTTTTTTTTAAAACCCCAGTCGTTTACAATTTTAAAGTGATCGTCCAATTTTTCCTGAAATATCTTGCACCGTTGTTGCGAATGTTTTTCACGTGCAAATGTAAATCAATACGTCGTAACTGTTTACATGCATTTGGACCATTAGCAACAGTTGTAACGCAAACAACGAAATATGACTTTGTTTACCATTTCAGTTTGTCGATATAATATTCTTTGTTTTCGTCGAAGAATAATATAAAATGTAATAACTGATTGGTGTACCGATCGTAATCTCCCCTTCAATTATTACATGACATACACACTCGTACATAAATAGTGCTCGAAGAGAAATGATTCGAGACGTTGTTTTATTCAATCGGTTAAAAATACAAACGCGTTTGAAATGCAAACAAAATGGTTTGGGATGACAATTTTTTTTTTTTTTTTTTGACTAATTTTAACGGATGAAAATGTTTTGCGACAAGATACAAATATTTTCATAGCCAAAAAAGCCCTAAAGTCTCGCGTATCAGCATTTTTTCTTTTCAATGTTTTTGAAAAGAAAACAAACTTGTTTTCATCATTCTTCAGTTAATCGTAATGAAAAAACAAAATTTCTAATCGATAGAAAAAAGTGGTGAGTCAACGGGTTGAACAATGCGATAGCTGAACAAATCAATGTCGCCTCTAAATGAATAATTCCTTTTTGCGTAAATCTTTTGCGAATTGTAATTCCTTATTCATGGATTGGTAAAGGACCTTTGGTCAATTAAACATTCCACTTTTATTTAATTACATCGGTGTGCATTTATCAAACGGCCAGCGGAGTCGAAGGCGGTCAATTTCCTGCGCTATTTACTCGCTGCTGCACCCGTTAAGGCGATTAGCCCCGAATCGCGGGTGCCTGAATGAAAAGCGAAAAAATGAAAAAAAAAGAAAAAAAAAAAAGAAGTAACCCCGAGAAAAGATTGAGGGAGCTAAGAAAACGGTTACTGTGTTTACACGACGCTCGCGCTTATGTAGTACATATACGGTACATTATATAGGTCCGAGCGATGGACTCGCGAGGATTTATCGTTGCCGGCATTCTTCTTTGTGCGATACTCGCCGGATTCATTCTCACAATGGCTATTGATAAAAGTTCGCATTGTGCGCGCCAAACCTTTTTATTAATCGAACTTTGCGTCCAACTTGGGAACGGCAGAAAAACGCACTCTAATGAACGCAGCGCGCGGAATTTCGTAAGGCGATTTTCCGATCGCACTGAACCCGACCATATTGGATCTTTCAAAGGATTGATTGATTGCTTTATACAGATGACGCCGCTTTCTCAAACAATAGATTTTGTATTTAAATCTACACTCAGAAATATTATATTAGATATTAAAAAGTAACAACACTGTTATAACATGAGATACAAAATTTGTAATCATGTTTACAATTTTTAAAACATGATTAGAAATTTTACTATCAGTGTTAGTAAAATTTTGTATATCATATTATATGCACTGGAGTTTGCGGTGTTCCTATTTTTTAATATCTAATTTTTCTCAGTGTAATTTTTTTAATGTAATAACAGTTTTATTTTCCTCAGTGTTCTTTGGGAGTATTTATGTCGAAACAATAAATGTATATTTATAAATGTAATCCATCGAAATTCAGTTGTTTTCCTTGTAACGGTTTAATCATTTTTTACTTATCCGCACGAATGAAATTTCACGCGTATTCTACTCTCATCGCAAGATACTACTGTAGAGCATTAAAAAGCAGCAGATCGCGGGCCCACGCGAGTGCATTATTGTGACGCGAAATTATGCTGCTCGTTGGAAATTGTGCGTTATTATAATAGTCGTGCAAAAATAGAACATCGTATTGCAATAAATGTGCACGCTAAAACAATGTGCTGTGCTGAATATTGTTATCGTGTGTGTGCGTGTGTGTGTGTGTATGATTCCTAACATACGTATATAAAACATATATACGCGCACATATATATACATATAAAGTTCTTTAATCTGCATTTCTCACAAAATGCTGGCAGATATGTTTGTATATGTAAATACAACGTTCGGCGAATATCCCAGGAACAGTACTTTAATTGAATGGTGCAGACTTCCTTTATAATTAAACTGTTACGCTTTACGGGCATTTTTATCCTCAAAAAGACAATTACGCCAGAAATCCTTTTAAGGACAGTCCTTAAAGTGTTCATTTGTTTCCAGATTAAACGGTAATCCTTTATAATGAAACCGAAATGTGTTATTACCATTTTTGTCTTCAAGGAGCTTGTATATAAAATATTGCTGGGCGTTAAACTTTAGAGTCGCTACTTAATTTAACTGCATGTAGGATTTATGCAATATTGTTGCCGGTTGAAGAAAAGCAAAAAAGATGTCGTCTTATGGTGTTGTATAAAGTCCCGTGACTAATAACACCGACGAAAAATTTCATACATTTTTTATGGCTGAAGCCTTGGGAAAGACTAGGGTTTAAATGCATCAGTGCGCTTTTTTACATCCAAACCCTTAAACTCCATGCATAATAAATCTACAATTATCGATTCGCGATGGATGATGATGATGGGGCAAATCATTCGTTCTTCAAGAACTAACTGTTTGTCATGAAAGCATGTACTTACAGGTCGTTTCCAGTTTTCTATTACTACCAACTTTTCTTTCAATTGGCGACTACTTTGCCCCAGTCGACGCACACTCACAAACGATTCGAAACTAGCTCCCAACAAAGTCTTTTGAGAACACTGGACAAATAGATCCAAGACAAGTTTTTTGAGGGAACACAATTCCTCGGAAGGTTTTAAATTAAAAATTTTTTAATTTACCTATTTGTCATACGTTTGTAAAAGATTGTTTCTTACATACCACCGTATTCCGAAAGCAAAATGAAAAATCAAGTTTACCTGAAACAAAAGAAATAGCAAATGTTTAAAATAAAGTCACTTTCATAGTAATTGTTAATTTATATTTTAGTAGTCAAGTAAAATAAATATAATCAAATGCAACCTGTTAATCTATATATATATTCTAATACCTTAACTGAGCTAATAAACTGACTCTTAATTGAGCTAATTAGGAACTGAATTGTCTATCTTGAATGCGACCAATTTATATACATTTCGAAACTTGCCCTACGGTATATAAATTAGAAATCGACTACCAAGCTCAACCTCTAATTATACAATCATTTAATTTAGTAATGCCGTTGACAATATCATTAACTCATTTCACACAGAATATTACGATGAAGAATACGATTTCTGTTACACATTATGTAAAAAAAAAAAAAAGAAAAAAGAAAAACTTTGTCATTTATCAGTGAAAGATATGGTGGCGACGAGAATCGAATCGAGTATAATAAAATATTTTATCATTTTGACAAAGACTTTTTCTTCTCAAAACAAAAAAAAAAAAAGAAAAAAAAATGAATAACAGTGAAACAGAATGGTAAGGTCTCAAAGAGAAAGAGAGGCAAAACAAAAAGAACCATTTATATGTAAATAAGAGCCAGGAGCATTATGACAGGTTGCATGTATGATGTTTTCCTTGCGATAGACGCGCGCGCGTGTGCCTTCGAGCGTACATCGTGAGACATGAAAAGACTGTGCTCCGTGAAGCGCTTATGGTATGTAACAACGAGTATGACGTCACTTCCGGAATTCAGCAACCGAGGCAAGCAGGAAACTTGCAGGTCGGTAGGTTGGTAGGTGGCACGCACATTGCGTCGTGATCCACGGAAATGTCATTGATGACCTTATATTTGAATAAAAGATGAGAACTACTAACGATGTAACGACTTTTCATCATTAATACAAAAATATAACATCTAACAGCGTTTCCTGCTATGAGAAATACGTTTACACACTGAATTAGTATGTTACATTTGATTGGCGATCTGTAGTTTTAAATGGCCTTGATGAAACGCAAGGTAAAAAAATATGCGATGAAAGAAATGCTACTACAATGATATTTTTATATGAAAGATAATAAGTTAACTCACTTCTGAATTTAGAAATTATGCCTGAAATATTGTACAATGTTTTAACTTATTTCGTAATTAACTAAATATTTATATACGATAATTCTTCTCACGACTGTTATCAAAAGCAATTTTAGTTTCCTTTTTTTCTTTTCTTTCTTTCATTTTATTTCGAATATTTACGACGACAATATTGACAGTTAAGTCAATATGCCAATTCTATAGATAGAATTAAATTATCATAATTTAGTACTAATCTACTGAATGTTTAAACGTAGAAGACCGTATTTCTTCAAGATTTTGCATAACCAAATTTTTCGTCGATTACATGTTCTCGGCCCTATCGCTTTGAATTTTATTTGCTTGTCCAATTTTCATCGGCTTCTGTTTCTCGTGTTTTCAAGCGTCTGTCAACTGTTCTTTAAGTCATTTCAGAATTTAACTTTTGTGTCGACATATCTGAACGGAATCATAGTTTGCAATTCTATTGCAATTCCACAATTGCATTTTGTTACACTTAGAAAAGAACATAATTAAAAAATGCTTGGTTGAAAAATGTATCTAACGATATGAAAGTACTTGATCATGTTATGTTTCACGAAAATACAAATATTACTCAACAAATCATACGTAGGGTCAATACCTTTCGATAAATTCAATTTGCTACACATAACAAACACTTTTTATTTATCAAACATTTTCACAGATATTATATATATATTTTTTATCGTTCGTTGTATATAATATAAAAAAACTCGATCAATGTCCGAAACAAATGAAATGATTTATAACGTTGATTCTGTTAATCGATCAATTAAATATCAAAAGAATTACAAAAATACAATTTCCAGAAGCGAACGTGTCCTGAGTGATGTGTTTTGTTGTAACAATATAATAAACGTTGAAAAAAAATGATATGATTTTGTTGTACGTAAAAAACTTATTTTCAAAAGCAATCTGATATTTTTAAGGTTGTATCTCAGTAAATAAAAAATAATGAGAATTTGTTGAAATTAAAATATATTGAAGAAAATATAATCACAAATTTGTAGATCAAATTTCATGAAGCTAGAGTAAGCCGTTTTGGAGATATTCTAGTTTAAAATTTGAAGTTTTTCCTATCTGATGCTATGTATTAAACAAAGAACATTCTTTGTAGGTGCAAGAAAATATAAATTATTTATGTAAAAAATAATGAAACTTTCTCAATTTTAGTCTCAATTGAAAGGAAAAACGTTTTTCTTTCGATTAAGCTATGTATTTATATAGTTCACTAAAAAATAATTATACAAAATATAAATAAATATGAACGATACACTGCAGATATTGAGAAAGAAGATCTATAACCTGTAATAAATGACAACATTGCAGATGTCAACAGGCGGGAACATTTAATATACAATTTTGAATGTTATCTGTAATAGTAATTATCTAAATTATATATTAAATAATAGTAGTAGATAATTATTTTTATTAATCATTAATAATATAACATTAAATTAAAAATAATTAATGAAATATATAGTGCATTAATTTGAAATTAAAATTTGTATTATTTGAACCAAAATTATATTTTGTAAAATATAATTTACAAAATAATTAATAAACATGTAAGTGAAAACAATGGTATAATGTTAAATATAATGCAATATGTATTAAATAATTCTGGAAAGCAATACATTAAAAATTTATATAAAATGAAAATAATACATTTTTATAATACAACGTTTTTTAAATGTTTATAAATGTTGATTAATACATTTTTGTTGCTTGTGACCGTCAGCACATTATCATCATGTTTGCCTAAGAGGTTTTTAACACCTTCTTCACCACTCTCTCGATATTTTTCAATTAATTTATTATAACTAATGGAGCACAAAGCCATCTTTTTTATAATTGATAAGGAAACAGTTGATTTTAATGGTGATAATGTTTCTATAAATTGTTCGGCATTTTTTGACTGCATTTCACTCTTGACAACAGAATGGAAAGTTTTGCAATTTTGTATGAGCAACTCATTTTCAATGCCAGCTTTTTCCAAAATGTCTTCCAACATTTGAACATCATTTATGGCATTGTGTGCACCCTCAATTGATATCTTATAAAAATTTGCTAATGAAGATAATGTGTTATTACCTTTTCCTTTATTAGGATTCATTTTTTTCAGTAAAGGTAAGGTATCTACAAATCCATAAATGACTTGTGCAAAATAAGAAGTGAGTGTTGTTGCTTCAATTGCACGAAGTAAACGGGTAGCATCGAAATTGCAATTGTGCGCGCATAAAATGCTTTTTTTCTTCAAATCTTTAAGAAAAATATAAAATTCAGTCAAAGCTGTGATTAGAGGCTTTGTAATTAATGGAGTACCATTTAATAATAACATCCCTTCTTCATTTGTAAGACCAGTTGCTACTGACGCATGAGGAGATATTTTCTGACTTGGATTTATGTACGTGGAGAACGTTGAATTTCCTGATTTCGCTGCAATTTGTAGTACATCACAATTTTTTGATAAACCTGACGTTTCAATATCAAAAACGACAATGCAGAAAGAAGTATCATCTAATTCTACTTCCGTAGTAACATGGTTTTGTGAGATTTCGTCTGACAAAAGTCCCATATGACTTGTATATGTTATACCTTCTTTTAATTCATTTTTATTTCGAAGTTGATTTCGTCTTTTCTTCAATAAAAGTCTTCTTTTTTTAAATTCTGGTTTCTTAATGGCTACAGCTCTTTTTTCTGCTATTTCCTCAATTCTTTTTACATGAGATTGTGTGTATTTACCTGGTGAGCATTTTAATTTTGTCATCGATTTGGCAATATAAGATTCGCCAACATTTTTTTGCAAAACAGCACAAGAAAAGCGATAATCAGCAGACGCTGATAAGCTATAACATCTTGATTTTGGAGCTTTACTACTCATAATAGCATTGAGATTTTCATTTGATTGACTAGAAGCTCCATTTACAAAACGCTCAACATTATTGGCTAATTTATTGAACAGTGATTTCAAATCTTCAAATAATACTTTATTAGTAAAACCATTACCAATTACGTTTGACTTATAATTCATCGGATCAGCTTTAAATTTACACCAATCTCCGCAATTATGGTGTATATTATAACAATGAAAAGGAATATTATTTATGGCTTCAGCCATTGCTTCCTTTTGTCCCTTGTTTTGGGCCATGGCAAACGTAAAACAACGCTGAATGTAGCGTATAGTGTCTGCATTTAGTTCTTTATGTTTTGCTTTTAATTTGTACAACTCATTGCTTACCCCACGAGAGGTATGAATTTTATCGGAGTGTTTTATAACAGGATGATTACTATATTTTCTCACGGCTGCAATTGAGCTGCTATCATTATCACCGATAAAATGTTTTATTGTAATATTATTCTCCTTCAAAACTGAACTTTTAGCGGTGACATCAACAGCCAGAGCAGGCTCCATCGCTTTAGCGCTTCCAGTGAAATTTTTCCTGCAGTCATGATTACGTGGATCTTGCCCTAGGTCACATTTTTTGCATTTGCGATTTTTAGTTGCAAAATCTAAAATTCGTCCTGTTTCTACTCCTATCAGTGCCCCATACCCATTGAGGCTATCATAACTCTTGCCATTACCCCTTTTACTCCATGCAGCGTCAAAAGATCCAGCAGCTTCGATAAAATTGGAGTTTTTAGGTTCCACGTTGATTATTTCATTTTCATTTGACATTTGAATTTCATTAGAAGTTATTGTCTCATTCGGGATCAACGAAACCCTACAAAGACAATATAAAAACAGGTTAATAAAATAAGAAAAACATTAATTTGTAAATTTCATTTTTTTATATATATATATAAATAAACAGATTTACATTTGTATTACATTAATTGTAATAAACTTAACAATTATCCAGTAAATTAGGTGTATATGTTGCATATAACATGTATATTAGGTGTATATAATTAGGTGTATATAAAATATGAAAGATTATTAATTTAAATAAAAAAAGATTTATGAATGAAAATGAATTAAAAAAAGATTCATTTCATACAAAAAAATTGCAAAGTAGGACTTTTATTTTGTCAGTAATACCTTTTTTCTTTTTATGAGTTAAAAGTTAAGTTAGTTGACTCATTTTGAAAAAAATTTAATTTGAGTTCACTCAATTTCCATTGAGAAAACTGTTACACAGAGAAAATTGTTTTGTTACTCTAACATAAGTTATATAGCGTTAACATAAATTTCAGTTAACATATCATAATTTCATGTTAATATTATATAACTTATGTTGGAGTTTCATAACTATTTTCTCAGTGTAAAAAATACTTACAAGTTACTTGTATTTTCAGGTCGTCTTACAATTAATTCTTTTTCTTTTTTTGCCCATTCATGACAACTTTCCTTCGCATAATTCTCCATAACTGAGCCTACTTCTTTTTCGTATCTTTTAATGGTATTATCTGACAAAGAGGGTATATTCAAACAACCCAGCATTTTATTCATGTGAACAGAGCCCAATCCACTATGTAATAAACCTGTAAATAATATAATTTTTTGTTTGAAATTTCATTGTAAAGTAATTTTTTGCCTTTTTGATTGACAGAATGAAATGCAAATTGATGTAGTTTTACATTTAAACATTCAAATTTTAATTAAGTTCAGTTATAATTATACACAAATTTTAATATTTATTAATAAAACATACCAGTAACAGCTTTCGTGTTTGTATCGTAATATGAATTTCCATTATCAGAGAGATGAGTTTTTCCAGTAGATACAACATTTTGCATTAAACACTTATGGCACTCAATAATTAGTATTGACACTAATCCTTGATTTTTTTCACTTACAGTGTTCACAAGCGATAAGACTTTGTTGCAATTTGTACAAAATAAGTTTTTTGCTAATGTTTGTGGTTCAACAATTCGTCTTCCTGCTAGAAGTGTCATATTATGTTCGGTAGCATTTTGTTTTTTTCGTTGTTTTCCATTATTAATTTGTGTTAATCTCAGCTTGTAAACTTTTTCGGTCACTCGTCTTCCTTTCCAAAAGAACGACTTGTTTCCATATCGATCAATATATTTTTTATCTTCCATAATTATTTTATTCAATCTGTCTGTCGCATTTAAATTCAAATCCATACAATAACACTACAATTACATTGTTGCCGATAACTCATTGCAGTCAGACTTACATTTAACTACAGATAATCTAATGTTTTCAGTTGGTACTAATACCAACCAATTTTAGTATTTATCATAAAATCGAATATGACGAATACGAACAGGCTCTCTCAAAACTTTTGTCTAAGAGTGTCACTGAGATTCAACCTTAAAAACAGCTCTTTCAAGCTTCTTCCGAGAAAAAGTTTTGTCGGACGCTGTACCTGTGAAATCATTGTCAAAAACCTTTATCAACATGTTGAAATTCCCAATCAATTTATACAGAAAATTGACGTGCGGTATACAAAAGCTTCCATTAAATGTCTAACAACAAAACTGTTTAGTCGAGTGAGTTGACCCAAAGTTTATCCCGAGCGTTGTTACGTAAAATGCTCGTTAAAATTGATCCCTTCTGACGTTTGCTTATCAAAATTGCTTATTTCCTTTGGACATTTCTCTCTCGCAGTGCGACACCGCTCTCGGTATTTCTCTGGTGGGCCGACCTTGACGAGATAATCTACCGGAAATAGCGACACCGCGACGCACGCGTGAAACGCAATTAGCCTAATGACCGGGTGGCCGCAATTAATTCAACAAATCGATTTCTACGAGCGCCCATTCCCGCCCACCAGCAATGTAACAACGCTGATTCGATAAAAAAAAAAAGCTTTCAATCAAAAATCAATGACGTTCAATATAAAAAGTGTCGCAAAAACTGCCTGCCACTAAAATGCCAAGCCCAAAATTCAAACGACACAGCAAGAAAAGCATTAATACATCCCAATTTGCATGCAAATTTGAACGGCTAAAATAAAAGGAATTGACAATGGAAATTCTATTTTTTTTTTTTTTTTATTGTAATAAGTTTTTTTACAATTGAATTCGTGAAAGTTATTGTAATGTTTTGTTTTACATATTTTCAAAGTTATATTATGCACACTTGAAATAGACGAAATGGAACAAATCAACTTTAATATTTATTTATCAGGTTTTGTGTTTCTAAAATTAATATTCGCGCATCACACGGATTACTATTGCATAAATGTTTAAATAGCATTTTTACGAGAACATCATTTTATTTATGAACTGAGTAAGTTATTGCATCCCGTCGTATACGATTTTTTTTTTTTTCTTTCCTCATTCCCGATATTATATAATATTTGTTAATTTCGTTATTTCAAATATTCATTATCTGTGCATAATAAACAAGATAATAAATGTTTGTTACACATAAAGTTCACGTATTAGATTGATTTATATAGGATCTTCTTTACGAATTTAGACACAGGATTCATTACATCAGAAATGTATTCTTTTTTACGTTAACATATAACTTGAAAAAAAAAAAAACTGAGAAAAAAAGATCATTGAAAACTTTTGTAATAGCTGACAAAAATAATATTATGAAAAATCGTATGTCGAAGATAAAATGATAAAATGATTGTCGTAATTTATCGATGATTACAATATCGTGTCTGACGAGAACGAGTTTTTAAAACGCATACGTATATATACTTAAACTTTATAACTTAATATTTGCTGAAGATAATCGCAATCAGTATGTTATAAAAGTGATTACGAAATACATTTTTATAAACATAGACCCGAAACGAATGGAGATAGGAAGACCAAAGAAGCTTAAATTAAAAATAAAATGAAATTTTCATACGATAGTATTTCTCGTGCATTCATTAATAAACTGCAATTTCGAATACATATGTAATGGTATTTCCTAAAGATGAGTTACATATGCACCAGCGTTAATCCATTAAATAATGTATTGTTTATTTGCAATTCAAACGCGTAATTCAATATTCATGAACGATTTAATATTCTATATCTTCAAATTGTAAGTAACAATATAATAAATGTATTATGAAAAAAAAAAGTTAAATAAATTGCTTTATATATATTCGAATGGCCATCTGGTTAATACGAATAATTGTTTACACAGTTGAGTGGAAGGTATAATGAAATTTTTGGAAATATATATGATTTCAGGAGGAAATCCTAATTAGGAAAAATGTGTGTTAGGGAAAGTCGTTATAACAAAGAAAGTGAATTAGGGTGATATGGGCTGTTCATTATGTTCCATATAAGCGTGAAATATGCGAATCTCGGACTAACACGTAGACTCGTGTATTTGGAACAATGTCAGGGAATAAGTGTTTCTCTGGATGCTATTAAACTTTGGCCAAACTTATAAATTACTCAATAGCTTAGTGATTATGATACTTGACCCAAAAGATTAAAACACAATAATCTGGCGCACATATTTTTCCTTATCCCGTGATGATAATAGTTATTAATATAAGCCGCATACCTATCTGCGTGGCAGATACTCTTTTACTTATATACATTTCTAATCTAACGTCTATTGTAATATCTAATGAATGCTTGTTATAAAATACCGTTTTTTTTTTTTTTTTTTTTTTTTTATTTCGTTACACGCAGATGCAAAGTTTGTAACGTTGATTTTTAACGGGATTTACGAACGCAGATTAATGATTATCATAATTATTGTAACCTTTAGAAATGTGTGGTCAATTTTATGACAAATTCTATTTATTAAAAAAAAATTATAAATTCAATAATGTATAAAAAAAAACTGACGTAAAGTAATACGAAACAATAAATTGAAGTTGATATAAATTTCTTTCACGACAAGCAGAGAACGAATGTTGAAATAGATAAATATATTGCATCGATGAAATATAAAATACGGTGTTAATATCTGAAAAAGGCGATTACAATATTCCTAATAAAATAATAATGGCTGAAAAAGTGTCTACAAAAAGTGAAATATTCAACTCGAATGAGCTATTGTATTCAATATTAATAACCCACATTTCTAAATCTGTTACAACATCGCTTGGAAATGCGTGTAATAAATTTGTCTATAATCCTATTTAACGAGGCTAGTGAACATTGGGAACAGAAAAAAACTTGGACGTGGACATTATTGTAATTATTATTAATTTGAGAAGGACTAATATGATTAACCTTGTCCAATGGAATTCAACGGACAGTTTTAAAATCAAATCACTCTTAACTGTACATTGAAGACAAACAAACTAAAGCTAAATTATCAATCTTGTATCGTTAAGTTTACTGAAAAAAAAAAAAATTGTAAATGGACTAAATGTTACTGGGTCAAAAAAGATTGAATTTTATTTGTAAGAAAATGATTAAAATTATTAATACGAGAGAAATTCTTATTAAAATTCATAAGAAAAAAAAAAAAAGATATTGTAAAAAAAACTTGTAGATCCCTCGTAAAATACTAAAAAAGATTTGCGGGGGTGTGACGACGATCGTCGATTAGGAAAACCGCTCTAAGATTACGCGAACAAAACTGGACAAATCGCGGTTTTGTAAAAAGTGCGAAAATACCACGCAGGCGTTCCTTAAGGAACTGGACTATCCGTATAAAGATGCTTTCGAGACGGAAACGGTACACGTGAGCGAGCTCTCGTGCCTACGCAGCAGGTGCAGTTGAAAGTTAAAGTCGACGTCGATTACGCCAATGATATCGATAACGATAAGGCATGCGTCTTGTCGAGAGTTAGCGGCCAAACAGGTCTCTGAACACGAATTTCGAAGGAGGGGGTGG
>JABFQA010000807.1:0-16752 GCA_022817065.1 Probaryconus sp. ZL-2020 | reverse complement strand
AGAAAACGTTGCAAATGAATTATATTTGCTATGGTAATAAAATAATTGTAATGAACTGAACTGAAAATCTTCTGATGATTTTTTATAATATTTGTTTATTTATATAAACAATTAATTTTTTGTATTTTAACATCATTCTTTGTGAATATATTAGTGAAAAATGTAACATTAAGAACATGATAAATTATTATATTTAATTGTCATAATAACATGTTTACATCAAATATTCGCCTGTCTTGCCTGCGACGGGGGAAAAATTTCCAGGATGCTAGTTTCTATGCTGGATAAATGTAAAGTGAATCAATGTACAATAATTTTAGATCTATTAATTAACCAACTCTTAAACTTGTAATACTTGTATAAAATTTTTGTTTGTTTTTTATTTAAAAAAAAAGAACTTAAACTCAGAAACTTTAAAACTTTTCGTTTTTATGTCTATCAATGAATTATTCTATTACATTATTCTATAAAATATCATAACACAAAATTAAATTTTTATTTACTTGTATTCTATAATTGTTTAGTTTTTTCTAGCCTTAGCCTGTCGAAACCACTCCTGGATTCTTTCTTTAACTTTTTTAGCGTCGTAAGTATCAGTTATGTTATTATATACACGAACTAGAAAATTATTTTCAATTAGTGATAATGTTCGAATCAGTTTAAGCTTTATGATATATTCATATACAATATTTGATTAACTGACTCTTCGCTAAAACCCGATTACACTCTTAAAACAGAAAGACTGACTCAATCCTTAAATTATTGCATTCAGTCTTAAAGTTTTGTGTAAAGCACTTTAAGACTTTATGTAAAAATTTAAGGATTGAATCAGTCTTTCTGTTTTAAGAGTTTACAGTAGGTTAAAATGTAGATTAAATTCCTATTTCATTGGTAACTCGAGTTATTCTGAATCTCGTAACTAGGAAAGTATTCTCATTTAAGATTATAATTTAAATTTCAGAACTTAAAAATTAAATGTAAAACATAATTTTAACTCCAGTTAAACTTCGTAAAGCTAGATGTCAATGCTTTAATTTTAAGTTATGAGATTGAGAATAACTCGGATTACGGCTTAAACACGAAATAATTGTAATAAAATAATGTATTCAATAATTTAGAGTAGCCACGAACACGTGACTACTCTAAAATTTAATCTACTCTACTCGGGTTAGCGTAGAATAAGGTAATCGCAATCGTCAATAAAAAGGTTATTTTATTGGTTGAAAAATTGGTTGAAAAACTTCAACCAATTTTGTTGTTACATATCCACTGAGAGAAATTGAAGCAAAATAAAAATACTTGTAATTTCTTTTACACACTTTAATTGTAAAATTCAATTTTTTTTTTCTTTTTATTTAATAGTTCTTCTAATTGATTAATAATTCACTCGACTAAGATTTCAATAAAAACAACCAAAAATTTAGTAAAAGATGTTTAACTAAATTTTCAGTAATGCTGACTAACTATATTTCTCTCTGTGTATCGAAGAACATTTTACAAAATATTAATATAAATGTATGTTTTTTTTTTAAACTAACTTGACATAATTAATTTTATTAATTCTAAGTCGATTAATTTCTTTTTATTTTTTCTTCCCAGCATAGAAAATCCTGAGGCAAATTGATTTTTAAATAAATATTTACACAGTTTTGTTACTTGCTCATTGAGCGATCCTCCAGTCATACTTTTCAGGTATGCAATCTGTATTAATTATGTTAATTATTGACATGCAGAAAAATGTATTATAAAATTTTACTATAAATGAGAGGTAAACTTATCTCGATTCAAATAATGCGATTCAAATATAAAAAAGGGAAATAAATTTTAGTATAAAAAAAAAATATATAATGAAAACAATATATAAGTGAGACTAAAATTTCGATTATTTTTTTAACTAAAAGAACTTGGTGAATTTTACAAGTAATTAATTTATCTTTCTTCCTTTGGAGAACAGGTATATTTAATTGATATTAATTCAACATCGACGATATTATTGATTCAATGTTGATTCAGTATGGCCGAAGTATTGAATCAATATCGTTCAAGCGCTTTATGTCCCTTTTATTAATATCAATTTAATGACGATGGTAAAAATACTGAATGAATACCGTCAATATTATTTCAATATTTATTTCATATTAAGTTACAAATATTGAATTAATATTGACATAATCTTAAATAAATATTGATTAAAAATGTCAAAATAATACTGATTTAAGCTTAGTATGCTAAGTTTTTTAAATCGTATTATATGTAGTTTCAGAAAATTTAGGCGATTGTAGCCGATTAAAGTTACACCAATATTATTTTGATATTTTTAATCGATATTTAATTAAGATAATTTTAATATTGATTCAATATTTCGGCAATATTAAAGAAATATTGGATCAATAATATCGTTGATATTGAATTAATATCAATTCAATATACCTGTTCTCTTAGGATTTTTTAATTATAAAAATCTTAATGAAAGCAAAAATTTTATATTAATAAGTACGAAATTTTCTATATGTTACCAATTTCTTTTTTTTGTCTGCATCAGTTTTGAGCAGTTGTTCAACTTCCTTCAACTTATCATCAGAATCTAATGGAAAAAGTTGTTCGAAAAATTCAAACGTTTCATTAAATTCATCATCATCCACGTCTTTTCTTTGAAGAGAACCGTTATCATAAATTTTTTTTACAATTTGATATGTAGCTTTTATTAAGTAACCGTATTTATTTACGTCTTTAGTGTTTTCTGTAATTATTTTAATATTATAAGCATATTATTTATTAATGTACATGAAATTCTCATCGACTAATTCATTTAAAAATACCAAAAATGAAAACTGTTAAGAGATGTGAATCAGAAATTATAACTGTAAATTACAAATAACCAATTTAACACGTAGTAAACATTTTGAGAAGATTTTTTTCTATAATGTTAGCTTTAGGTCCTTTAATTTTTTTCATTTCTGACATTTTTCGATGAATTAATCGATCAGAGCTTCATATAGATATTTATTATTATTAGTAATAGATATTATTGGCGAATGTTCTAATTTATCTATTAAAATGATAATTATTACAACAACGTAACAAATAGGGATCTTTTAAACTTTAAACGAATTCTGAAATAATTTTTAATTTATAACAGATGCAAAATAATTTTACTAAATTGAAATTCATTAATGGGTGTAATTTATCTAGTTATTTAGTGCATGTTCTATTGTGAATTTAATAGGAAAGATTAAAGATGGGATTCCACTAAGAAAATTAGAACATTTTTTTATAATGAAATTAAATTTACCGATCTGAACTGATGAGGAGCTTGTAAGAGAATTTTGTGAGGTATCAATAAAAGGGGTATTATTCATTTTACATAATTTTTTGCTTCGATTTTCTGTAATAATATATTAGTAATTTATCCATGTTTCAATTTATTCTTATTAAATAAAATAATTATATTACTTCACAACCTTTAATATTCTTAACCATGAGTTATTCGCGCTGTTTTTAGTATCTCTGTTTATCAACAAAAATGATACTTCAACTTCTTTCTCTTCCCTAATAGAACACATTGAATCAACGTTGATTCAATGTTGATAGGGATTTGTGGTTTTGTTGAAAAAACGATCAATCAATCGGCGAATATCCTTTGAGATCGTTATGAATCAACTTTGACACGAGGTTGGTTTCAACGTTGATTTATTGTTGACATTAAAGTTACCCGCAGAACATTTGCACGTGTAATAACCGTGTAAATTAAGTGTACTGCACCAATTGTACACGTCTACAGGACGTCTAGGATGCGTCAAAATACATGTATTTTGACTTCTAGTACACGTCTAAATGTCCGCTCACGTCGCGATCAAAAACACGTGAAATAGCATCTAAAATATGTGACGTATACGTCTACTGAAAGTCACATACACGTCTACTACACGTAAATTACTCGTATTTTAGACATCTATTACGCGCATAGTATATGTAATTTACACGTTTTTTCAATGGCGTTTACACGTATCCTAGACATCCAGCACATGTGAATTAGACGTTTAATGGAGGTCATTTACACATATACTACAAGTAGCGTTGACGAATTCTGCACATTTACTAAACGCAGCTTTAACGTTTTTAATATATAATTTTATCGCTTATTTATATTAACCACTTATTTCTAATTAATTAAATATAAATGTATGTTTATATAATTTATATTTTTTAAGTAACGAAACGATTTCATCGATTAATTAAATTATTATTATTTTTAAATTTTTTACATTTTAAATATTTACTACGTTGTTGACTTTTAAAACTTTTACTTGATTTTAATAACTGAGTATTATTTGAAAAATAGTGAAGTTGTGAGGTAAGTTTAAAATAAATGTTAACAAAATCTTATTGACGATTTTTTTTATTGTTATTAATTAACAGATACTCATGAACAGGTACTTTGAAATGATGATCGAAGTTAAATTTTGATTTTTATAAACTAAATAAAGTTAACGTTAATTTACTGCGATCTTAGACTTTTTATTGGAACGTCGATTCCAATTCTTCAACCAATCCATGGTTTTTGTTTTAATTACATCAACCGACGATTTTGTTGTATCTTGCACTATACCTGAAATATAAATTTCTAAATTAATTATTTCTTTTTTTTTAGCATTTTACATATATTCCAAATATATGTATAAAATCTATATATATTAAAAAAATATATTTAAATCAATTGTTCATTAAAAAATGAAGTATGACATAATGATTAACATAGTTGACATAGTTTCTCATTAATAGTTATAATTTCTGCATGCTGTTTTTAAAAATAATAATTTAATGTAATTTTTCATAGAAATTTTAGTTACATGTACATTATAACTTACTTTCAACTAATCTGTAAATTTCTAATTCTGAAAATGCTTTCTTGTTGCCTCGCATACCATAAAAGCTATATTTCTGGGCTAAATCGTTATTTAATATTTTCGAAAGCATATAGCTAATTCTTTTTGTTACACAATCTCCTCCACCTTGATTTTTTAAGAATAGTTCCTAAAAAGAAAATCATATTATATTGTATCTTAACAAATAATGTAAGTAAACAATGACAATATTAAGTGTACAGTACTCGCTCGAGGTCTGTCCATCTATGGAATGTCGCTGGAACGAGTACTGCAGTTCTTAATTATAATATTGACCATTCTTATTCATAATGGCATATTTGAGCAATTTATATCAAGAAGAGAGATTTGAATAGGAATAGTAGAAATATTATTCTGAAAGTGTAGGACCTATCATAATTATAAATTAAATTCATCACAGATTGAAACTTACAACTTTATGTTTTACCGCTGCATCTTCTTTTATCATGTCATCAATTATCTCTAGAGATTCTTCACTTGTAGCTGGAAAATAACATTCAACATCATGCCAGATTCTTCGTTTTACTGTTTCCTTTGGTAATTGTTTCTCAGATGATGAATTTGACATTTTCTGAATGTTCAAATTTATGGAGTCTAAACTTTCTGTAAATTCTAAAACCAATTTTAATGTTTGGTGGATTGCAGCATTCTGACGTGCCAAAGCCTTCAATCTTTCTATAAATAAAAATATTCATTATTAATAAAAATTGTGAAAATAAATTTATTTTGATATATCTATATTATTTATTTTGTATTATATATTATATGATGTAATGTGGTACCTGTAATCAAAGAGCAATGGCTGCAACAATTCTCTGTTTGTGAAAGATTTTGAATTCCTAAAAATTTCACAAAACTCCAAGTTAGCTATTCATATATCATTATATCCATTCAAATAAATAAAGAAAATGCAGGAAATTTTGAAGATGTGCGCACTTTCAGTAATATAACAAGTAGTACTATAAATGAAGCTTTGACATAAATTTTCTAGTAAACATTGCCAGTCACGTAACTTACGCATAAAAGTTTTGGATCGTGTTAATGTTGATATTGTGTTTAAAGTTACCTTTCGTTTCTTCTGAATATGACTCTCCATTTACATTGATATTATTGTCAGAAAGTTGTAATTTTGTAGTACATTTCGTATTGGTATTCTCATTTTCGTTGGCAGTTTGGTCATCAGAAAAATATGTACTTTCTATTCCCACTTTTGGATTTTCAAAAAGAATTACATCGAATCTGTCACTTTCGGATAATATCTTATTTTCAACGATTTTTGGAATCGCTTTAAATTTATTTAACAACTCATGCTGTTCAGTACTTTCAACTAATTTATTTTTTAAAAGTTTATTTTCATCTGTTCTCACAATATCCATATCAATATCATTTGATTCAAAATTAACATCGACTCCTGTAATTTCATCTGTGATACACTTTTCTATAACCATTTCTGACTTATCGACTTTATCATTCTTTGTCGACTGTATTGAGACGAGATTATCAAGTTTTGAACTCTTTTCTTCTGTAACACATTAGAAAATTTGTAAATAAATGTCCATTATAATTTTTCTGGGTTGTATTCATATTGTATATTACATTTAATTGTAATTAACTATAATAAATTCTTATTGCAAATAAGTTTCGTTTAAGAATATGTCGCAGTGATATTTGGTAGCTACCAGAAGGAATAACCATAAAGTTATAAAAATGTAAAGTTATATTTACTTTGATTGTGCAAATTCAATGACTCATATAATTTTTCACTGGGGTTCATTTTTAGGGTATTTAATTTTTCTAGGGGATGATAAAAACAATTTTTCAAAAAAAGGCTCTGTTAAATTGCACGACACTGAAAATTGTGTGCAGATGTACTTTTTAAAAATTTTATCACGTACCCTCTGAGAAAAGAGGAGTGTGAAAATTTTATCTGTAGGTAATATTCATTTAAAAATTCAAATTTAAACATCACCGCAAAATATCCTTAAAACCAAAAAAATATTACTACCCTTAACATAAATGATAAATAAATTACTTTCTGTTATAATACATGTTTAAAAAATAAGCAAAAGTCAATGTAATATACTATCAATTGTTAATGTGGCTTCACTACTTTCATCCAAAGCTGTAGGTTGGCTACTATTATGGAATAAAGCTTTCGGAATTTGTGGAGGAGATCCTAACACTTTGCCACGTTCCATGTTAGAGTGATCCGAATCTGAGGATGATTCCTTAATTCTTGTTGACTTTTTGATTTTTTTTTCCCTGCGATGTTTCTTATGCTTATTTCTTTTGTTTTTATTTTCTTTGTTGGCATTATCTAAAAAATATATAATTATATTAATTAAATTAATTAAATATATAGACCATTATTGCGTAGTTCCATTATAATAAAATGAAATACCTTTATCAGAATTTGAAGATACGCTCCATCGTTTTCTTTTGCGTTTATTTCGAGTTTTTTTTGCTTCTTCAGGATCAGTTGTTGTTTCGTCATTAGTTTTTGTTTCAGCTTTCTTGCATTTGTAATCAGCAGTACGTAAATCATCTAATAATAAGAATAAAACAGTATTAACAAATTTTTGTTAAAAAAATGAAATAAATATACAAATTATTAAAAATAAAATAAACCCACAGATTTATTACATAATAAAATAATGAAATACCGTATATTCCATAAAGATCAACTGAGTAAGTAATCCAATTATCTTCTGGTTTATGCAGCTTCTCAACCATATGTCGTATACTTCTTCCAAACTTTTTTGGTGGATACAAACATGACGTATTATTATTTTTTAACCACAATACAGGGATTGTTGAAATGGTGTCATCTTCGAGGAAAACCACTACTGCATACATATTTTGCGAAGTCATTTCAATTTGCTTCATTTTTTTCATTAAGACTCATCAGTACTGGAACAAACAATTATTTTAAACTGAATATTTTTTATTTAAACAATTTTGTTTAAACATATTTATAATTATTATTAAATTTATTTTAAATTTTAGATTTTTGGTAAATAATAGGTTTAACGAACGTTTAGTAAAGATTATGTTCTGGTGGGGATTGCATTAAATTTGAACTATATAAATAATAACTATTACTTAATAACTATTATTAAATAACAATAATTATTTATTATTATTTTAAGAAATTTTCTAATTTATATGAATATATTATGAAAAATGTAAACATATTAATATTATTATTTAATATCAGATTATAATTTTTAATTTTTGATTTCATTGAATGCATACATTTACTGACAGAAACTTTTTCGTTATTGGAAAAAGTTCAATGTACAAATTTATTTTAGCAGTATCTTTTTCAGCATAACGTTAATCTTTTTATTTTGGAAACCCACGAATATAAAGAAGGCCGTGCAATAAAACCTGCACACAATCACCCCGATAATAACATTAAAAACTTAGCAACGTAAAAAATAGTTTCACTAGCAAAAATATTTTTGGTAGTAATATTTCAATTTCATTATACTTACTTTAAAACTTTCCAAATTTTATAAATGACATCTGTTTATTTCATCACGTTTTTCCTTGAAGGTCGTGCACAAAAAACAACGAAAGTAAACAGTGAAACATGCAACACGATTGCCGCGCCACTCTGTTTCGACTCTGGGTATATTTTTTTTCGAAAGAAAATGACAATATGAAATTTTATAAAATCAGCTGTTAAATTACAATAGAGTGACAATGATAAAATAAAATAATATTTTACATTGTGAAAATTGTTTCTTCATCATTGAATTTGAAATTATTTATTTTTTATTAAGAATTTAAATTGAAATTTCCCGCGTTCATAATATGCAATTATATTGGACGAATGAAAGAACCAATGAAATTGCTCTTAATATGTGTTTCTTAGTATTAGACAAACTGTAAAATTTGTTTTGATTTCTCTTGTGTGTTAACTGATAGTAAAATTTTATAACTGCAGTTTTTTCAAGATTATTTATTTAACAATTTTATTTTATGTAAGCAATTACAACAATTACTTTTTGGATGTCATAAAAAGCAATTATTGGTAAGTAAGTGAGAAAACTATATTTTAGTTAACTGCATTTATAGTCAAATTGTAATAACTATCTTATTCAAAAAACAATGCATATTTAATACAATAATAACATTTAATACATGACATAAGACATATTATACTATATCCTCAGCAACACACGAATTTTTACAAACGTTCATTGAACGAAGAAATGTCCGTTGCAGACATTTCTACGTTCGATAAACCCATTATTTACCAAAAATTAAGCTAAACATGAGTTTCAGCCATTTCGTATTGTTGGGGTTATATTATAATCATATGATGTCATTGTAATTATAATATCATGTGTCATATTTAGTTTTCAATCGTAGAATAATTTTTATGAAATACATTATTTTATAATTCGTGAGCTATATTTATTACAATTTGTAATGTATATTTTTTGTTTGTTGCAGGAAATATTTGAAGTTGTTTCTCTTAATGAAAAAATAAAATTTATAAATACATTTAAAATGCCTTTGAAGAAGCACATGAAATGCCTCAGTGCAAGACACAAGAGGAGAATCACTGCTAAAAAATATGGCCTTTTAAAGACGTCAGTTACAGATATTTTCAAAAAATCTTTTATTTTAAATGATAATGATACTTTCAAAATGAGCTGCAATGAAAATAGTTTCATTTATGACAGCAATAAATTTGCCTATAAAAATGAAAATTTTAATCAAAATTATAATACTTTTGGTGAAAATGAAAATATATGTTTCAAAAATGACTTTGAAAGCAGCCTTATCCACAACCGCAGAAGTGAATGTGAACCAAATTATGCAGAGAATGTTGAAATTAATAATGATCAATTTTTGAGTACTAATGATGAAAGATATTACACTTATACTCAATATAATTCTGAAAACAATAAAGTGTTTTTAGAATACAATGACAACATTCAAAACAGTGCTACAGAATGTGACTTAAATGATGAAATACTTTCTGAACTGAATGGAAACGATGATAATCAATCTCTGGAATCAACGCCAAAGTGCGATCTCATTAAATGGGCAATTTCTCATAACATAAAGCATAATGATTTAACACAATTATTAAAAATTTGGAATACTTATCATCCTGAAGATAATTTACCTCGAACAGCAATAACACTATTAAAAACACCTCCAAATCGCATTGTAGTCAGTGAAATGTCTCCTGGAATATATTATCATTTTGGTATAGAAAATCAATTAGCAAGTTGTCTTTCATGTGAAGTTAATGTACAGGATAACATACGTTTACAAATTAACATTGATGGGTTACCCATTAATGCAAGCAAATACAACTTTTGGCCTATTTTAGGAAAAGTAAGTGGTACGAAGACAATTTTTCCAATCGGATGCTACTTTGGACCTTCCAAACCAAAAGATAGCAATTTCTTTTTAACTCGTTTCGTCCATGAAATGATTTACTTAATTGAAAACGGTTTACATATACAAGGAAGAAAAATATCTATATCTTTTGGAGCATTATTGTGCGACACTCCTGCTAAATCATATGCCATAAAAACAAAGGGACATTCAGGCTATTTCAGCTGTACAAAGTGTCATGTGGAAGGAAAACGAGCAGGTTGTCCAAGAAGAATGTGTTTTCCAGGTACGAATTTTATACCAAGAACAGATGAAGAGTACAGAACGACTATAGACGATGAACATCAACATGGTATTAGTGTACTATTAGAAATACCTAATTTTGGATTTGTTACAAACATCCCATTAGATTATATGCATCTAGTATGCCTTGGAACATTAAAGACGTTGGTATCTCTGTGGGGTGATAAAGGTCCATTAAAAAGTAGAATTTTACGTCGTGGAAATACAGCTATTATGGTAAATGCACAAGAAAATATTAATCTATATTTATCATCAGAATTTTCCAGAAAATGTCGTGGTATTGATGAATGTCCAAAGTACAAAGCAACCGAAGGCAGGCAGTTTTTGTTGTACGGTGGAATAATAGTTTTGAGATCTGTTACTGAACAAGACAATGAATATATAAACCATTTTTTAACGCTTCACGTAGCAATTCGTCTTTTATGCTCAGATGTTAATGAGAATTTAATTAATTATGCAAAAGAATTATTGGAATATTTTGTTATGAATTTTCCTAAACTTTACGGAGAAGAACATGTCACATATAATATCCATAATTTATTGCATTTAGCAGATGATGTTTCATTACACGGTTCACTTGACTCGTTTAGCAATTTCCCATTTGAAAATGAATTAAAAAACATCAAACAAATGATCAGAAAAGCAGATAGACCGTTGCAACAGTTGGTGAAACGAATTGCTGAAAAAGAATATTTGAGAAGCATCTCCTCTTCCTTACCTGCAGTTATGAAGTCCAAATATCGTTTATGTGGACCATATTACAATTCCAATCAGTCATCATTACATCCATTTTACAAAAAAATTGTATTTGCAAATTTTACTCTGTCTCTGTCAGTAAACAATCGCTGCTGTTCATTTCGAAATGGAGACATTGGCATTATACAATGCATCAGTTCTGATGAACATGGAAATCCCATTGTAAGTGGGCAACATTTTCAGTGTAAAGAAGACTTGTATACTTTTCCTTGTCCATCATCTCTTTTGAACGTTTTTAAAGTTACTAATTTGTCAGAAGATTTAAAGACCTGGTCTGTAGATGATATTGTAAATAAAATGGTATTGGTTCCAATATATAACACAGAAAATGAATATGGAAGTTTTCCTCTTTTACATTCTGAAGCATATCACATTTTGGACGAATGAAACTTTTTAAGGATCATAAATTCCTAAACCAAGTAAGTATTCGTATATGATCATGTATATTATTATATTCAGGTAGTATATATAATAATATATATAAAAATATTTATAAATATACAAAGAATTATTTAAATTTAGAATCAAAGCAACGAAAATAAAATTGTTGAAAAGAATAAATAATATCAAACACCAAAGTGATTGTAAAAATTTTGAATAATTCAGATATTTCACTGCTACAAAGTTCTTTTTATTAATATAATCAATTTTTTAAAACAGGTGTTATTCTACACTTAAACTTAATGTAAATTCTCTTTTATAAAACTGTTAACTTTAATAAAATTTAAATTTGTTACAGGAGGAATGACTGGAACAGTAAAAAAATCATGTAATATATTCGATTAAGAATTTAAAAACTACAGAATCAAAAATAAGTACAAAAAATAAATTAAATGAGGAAATTTCAAGGGACGAAAATAATGTTGTTAATGACATGAAAAAGCTATAAAAACAGGTGATAGTATGTTGTTTAATCTAAAATTAACTGGGAATAATGTATTATCCAGTGATGAACTACTTACATGCATATTAAATATATTTAATTATAATAAGAATTATCTTAATCACAATAAAAATGTCTATTCTTATTTTCATAAATAAATTGTAATAAAAAAACGTTACTAAAATGGTGTTAATATTTCTTTTAACCTTACCCTGCAACTGAGCTATTTTTCAGACAATACTCAGTTACTACACTAGTACTTGATTGATACTCTTTTTTTTTCATTATAAAATTCTTTTATTTTTTGTTGTTAATATTAATCCAGTGATTATTTATAATTTTTTTTTTATTATTTTGACTTATCATGGCCTGGGTAAAACGGATTACGTTGATTACAACGTTTCACCCAGAATACATTGTTATTATTGTATTGAGTTGAAAATTTTGATTGGCACAATTCGTCAACGCTACTTGTAGTATATATGTAAATGACCTCCATTAAACGTCTAATTCACATGTGCTGGATGTCTAGGATACGTGTAAACGCCATTGAAAAAACGTGTAAATTACATATACTATGCGCGTAATAGATGTCTAAAATACGAGTAATTTACGTGTAGTAGACGTGTATGTGACTTTCAGTAGACGTATACGTCACATATTTTAGATGCTATTTCACGTGTTTTTGATCGCGACGTGAGCGGACATTTAGACGTGTACTAGAAGTCAAAATACATGTATTTTGACGCATCCTAGACGTCCTGTAGACGTGTACAATTGGTGCAGTACACTTAATTTACACGGTTATTACACGTGCAAATGTTCTGCGGGTAACTTTAATGTCAACAATAAATCAACGTTGAAACCAACCTCGTGTCAAAGTTGATTCATAACGATCTCAAAGGATATTCGCCGATTGATTGATCGTTTTTTCAACAAAACCACAAATCCCTATCAACATTGAATCAACGTTGATTCAATGTGTTCTATTAGGGAAGAGAAAGAAGTTGAAGTATCATTTTTGTTGATAAACAGAGATACTAAAAACAGCGCGAATAACTCATGGTTAAGAATATTAAAGGTTGTGAAGTAATATAATTATTTTATTTAATAAGAATAAATTGAAACATGGATAAATTACTAATATATTATTACAGAAAATCGAAGCAAAAAATTATGTAAAATGAATAATACCCCTTTTATTGATACCTCACAAAATTCTCTTACAAGCTCCTCATCAGTTCAGATCGGTAAATTTAATTTCATTATAAAAAAATGTTCTAATTTTCTTAGTGGAATCCCATCTTTAATCTTTCCTATTAAATTCACAATAGAACATGCACTAAATAACTAGATAAATTACACCCATTAATGAATTTCAATTTAGTAAAATTATTTTGCATCTGTTATAAATTAAAAATTATTTCAGAATTCGTTTAAAGTTTAAAAGATCCCTATTTGTTACGTTGTTGTAATAATTATCATTTTAATAGATAAATTAGAACATTCGCCAATAATATCTATTACTAATAATAATAAATATCTATATGAAGCTCTGATCGATTAATTCATCGAAAAATGTCAGAAATGAAAAAAATTAAAGGACCTAAAGCTAACATTATAGAAAAAAATCTTCTCAAAATGTTTACTACGTGTTAAATTGGTTATTTGTAATTTACAGTTATAATTTCTGATTCACATCTCTTAACAGTTTTCATTTTTGGTATTTTTAAATGAATTAGTCGATGAGAATTTCATGTACATTAATAAATAATATGCTTATAATATTAAAATAATTACAGAAAACACTAAAGACGTAAATAAATACGGTTACTTAATAAAAGCTACATATCAAATTGTAAAAAAAATTTATGATAACGGTTCTCTTCAAAGAAAAGACGTGGATGATGATGAATTTAATGAAACGTTTGAATTTTTCGAACAACTTTTTCCATTAGATTCTGATGATAAGTTGAAGGAAGTTGAACAACTGCTCAAAACTGATGCAGACAAAAAAAAGAAATTGGTAACATATAGAAAATTTCGTACTTATTAATATAAAATTTTTGCTTTCATTAAGATTTTTATAATTAAAAAATCCTAAGAGAACAGGTATATTGAATTGATATTAATTCAATATCAACGATATTATTGATCCAATATTTCTTTAATATTGCCGAAATATTGAATCAATATTAAAATTATCTTAATTAAATATCGATTAAAAATATCAAAATAATATTGGTGTAACTTTAATCGGCTACAATCGCCTAAATTTTCTGAAACTACATATAATACGATTTAAAAAACTTAGCATACTAAGCTTAAATCAGTATTATTTTGACATTTTTAATCAATATTTATTTAAGATTATGTCAATATTAATTCAATATTTGTAACTTAATATGAAATAAATATTGAAATAATATTGACGGTATTCATTCAGTATTTTTACCATCGTCATTAAATTGATATTAATAAAAGGGACATAAAGCGCTTGAACGATATTGATTCAATACTTCGGCCATACTGAATCAACATTGAATCAATAATATCGTCGATGTTGAATTAATATCAATTAAATATACCTGTTCTCCAAAGGAAGAAAGATAAATTAATTACTTGTAAAATTCACCAAGTTCTTTTAGTTAAAAAAATAATCGAAATTTTAGTCTCACTTATATATTGTTTTCATTATATATTTTTTTTTTATACTAAAATTTATTTCCCTTTTTTATATTTGAATCGCATTATTTGAATCGAGATAAGTTTACCTCTCATTTATAGTAAAATTTTATAATACATTTTTCTGCATGTCAATAATTAACATAATTAATACAGATTGCATACCTGAAAAGTATGACTGGAGGATCGCTCAATGAGCAAGTAACAAAACTGTGTAAATATTTATTTAAAAATCAATTTGCCTCAGGATTTTCTATGCTGGGAAGAAAAAATAAAAAGAAATTAATCGACTTAGAATTAATAAAATTAATTATGTCAAGTTAGTTTAAAAAAAAAACATACATTTATATTAATATTTTGTAAAATGTTCTTCGATACACAGAGAGAAATATAGTTAGTCAGCATTACTGAAAATTTAGTTAAACATCTTTTACTAAATTTTTGGTTGTTTTTATTGAAATCTTAGTCGAGTGAATTATTAATCAATTAGAAGAACTATTAAATAAAAAGAAAAAAAAAATTGAATTTTACAATTAAAGTGTGTAAAAGAAATTACAAGTATTTTTATTTTGCTTCAATTTCTCTCAGTGGATATGTAACAACAAAATTGGTTGAAGTTTTTCAACCAATTTTTCAACCAATAAAATAACCTTTTTATTGACGATTGCGATTACCTTATTCTACGCTAACCCGAGTAGAGTAGATTAAATTTTAGAGTAGTCACGTGTTCGTGGCTACTCTAAATTATTGAATACATTATTTTATTACAATTATTTCGTGTTTAAGCCGTAATCCGAGTTATTCTCAATCTCATAACTTAAAATTAAAGCATTGACATCTAGCTTTACGAAGTTTAACTGGAGTTAAAATTATGTTTTACATTTAATTTTTAAGTTCTGAAATTTAAATTATAATCTTAAATGAGAATACTTTCCTAGTTACGAGATTCAGAATAACTCGAGTTACCAATGAAATAGGAATTTAATCTACATTTTAACCTACTGTAAACTCTTAAAACAGAAAGACTGATTCAATCCTTAAATTTTTACATAAAGTCTTAAAGTGCTTTACACAAAACTTTAAGACTGAATGCAATAATTTAAGGATTGAGTCAGTCTTTCTGTTTTAAGAGTGTAATCGGGTTTTAGCGAAGAGTCAGTTAATCAAATATTGTATATGAATATATCATAAAGCTTAAACTGATTCGAACATTATCACTAATTGAAAATAATTTTCTAGTTCGTGTATATAATAACATAACTGATACTTACGACGCTAAAAAAGTTAAAGAAAGAATCCAGGAGTGGTTTCGACAGGCTAAGGCTAGAAAAAACTAAACAATTATAGAATACAAGTAAATAAAAATTTAATTTTGTGTTATGATATTTTATAGAATAATGTAATAGAATAATTCATTGATAGACATAAAAACGAAAAGTTTTAAAGTTTCTGAGTTTAAGTTCTTTTTTTTTAAATAAAAAACAAACAAAAATTTTATACAAGTATTACAAGTTTAAGAGTTGGTTAATTAATAGATCTAAAATTATTGTACATTGATTCACTTTACATTTATCCAGCATAGAAACTAGCATCCTGGAAATTTTTCCCCCGTCGCAGGCAAGACAGGCGAATATTTGATGTAAACATGTTATTATGACAATTAAATATAATAATTTATCATGTTCTTAATGTTACATTTTTCACTAATATATTCACAAAGAATGATGTTAAAATACAAAAAATTAATTGTTTATATAAATAAACAAATATTATAAAAAATCATCAGAAGATTTTCAGTTCAGTTCATTACAATTATTTTATTACCATAGCAAATATAATTCATTTGCAACGTTTTCT
>JABFQA010000806.1:0-16753 GCA_022817065.1 Probaryconus sp. ZL-2020 | reverse complement strand
GGATTTAATAAATTTTCACAAACCAAATATTAATAGGTAACATTTTGGTTCACCGATATTCAGGATGCAAGTTTTAACAAAACTAGTTTACTAATTTTTCACGAATCGAAAAAATGTCCAATTTTAATAAACCGTTTTTTGACATTTATCATAATAATTTTTAAATCGTCTTTTATATAAAATTAATGTAAATTAGTTAATTATTGGTGCAATCTTTTCAGATTGACTCGCATTTGTAAACAGTTAAGTAAAGCCTAAAGCTCTCTTTACTATATTTCGTTGCACTAGATTTCTTATTTTAATAATCGGTTTATTAAAATTTAAAAAAATGCAAGTACGATACCAAATTAGTAATCACATTCATTAAAAATTAATCATTTTTTTTCTCCGTGTACCTGTTAAGAGGGGGTGTGACTAATATCTGCTATAGGGCAAATAATGTTCTTACCATGCAAAAATTATACTATGCAACGAAGATGCAGTCACTCCATCTTTTTTGCATTTTTGCAGTTTTCGTACCTCCATGTAACAATCTCTGCCGGCGCCCCTGATGGAGTGTAATAAACCACTCGTATGAAGTTGGCAGCGTTTAACCTACGTTTTTCCCATGCCTTTATATTGTTAAATTCGTCCTATACGTTCATTATCGCTTCCCCTACTTTCCATTAATTAACATTACGTAAATTGTAAAAACAATATTATTCAAATTATTATTTTCTTAAATAAATTTTTCGTATTTTTAGCATTTCATAGAAATGAATTAAGTTTTGAAGAAAATACGGAATTCCAAAGAGAATTAAGTAATGATAACCTTTTCAATGAAAGAAATAATGATGTTGATACGAACAATGATGTTGGACAAATTGGATCTGTTGAAACAAAAATGGGATTATCTGTGAAAAAAAAAATATCTACTTTGTCAGAAAATTACACAAGTAATATAAAATAATTCTGCTGTATATATAGAGTATTCATATTAAAGTGGAAAATAAGTTCAAAAATGTTCATCACTATAAAAATTATTTGTATGAAAAATAATATTCTTAAAAGGGACCAAAATACAGTAGTTTGAAATGTCTCCAATAAGTTAACTCATTCGATACCTCAGATCTTCAGGGATCTACGTGTGAGAAGCGTGAGAATGCATATGCCTGTATGCGTACGGCCGTTTGAGTATATTGATGGGCGTTGCTTGTTGCTAGTGTGCGCCTCGTCCGTGAATTTAAGAGGGGAACCGGTAGGTTAGCGAATGATTTAACGCAGTATAACCTGCGATTATCGACTTGTTTACTAACGAAATTTTTATATAGCCGGTAAGATTACTTAAGCCCCCTTTAAATCATAAAATTTTTCATGTTGTCAATTTTTTCTGACGGTGTTCGGTAATGTTCGGATTTTCCACCTTAATTGACATTATTAAGTTATTTACTTTTACAATAACAATTTTACGTTACAGAAATGAATGATGAATTCCGCAATGTCGTCTACGAATTAAATACCATTAAAAATAATTTCAATGTTCTCTCAGAATTAGTACAGCGTCGTTCAGCTGAACAACAAGATGATGACACAGATAATGATGAAATAAAAACTCTTTTTCCAATGAATAAAAAGAAAAAAATGAAAAGATTAAATAATATGCTTGAAGATAAAAAGTTAAAAAAGAAAATCGTAAGTTTAACATATTGTTCATGCTGCCAGCTCAAATCATGTAAAAATTGGTTTATGTTACGTATGTGAGTGCGACTGCAGCGACCAATAAGAAAGTCCCTCTAATCAAGCTACCATTAAAATCTCTAATACATTCTCACGTAAACGCAAGTCCCAATAAATGAAGACAGATGTATATGAACTAAATAACAGTTAAATTTCCATCTATTATACGTATAATATATGTTGAGTTCTATTGGGGTACCCACAATTTAAAAATAATACAAATTAGAGGGGAGTTGCGTATCACCGCACAACCAAATGAAGTTACCCCAATGTTATGTTAATATGGTCACAATTATTTTGGTGGCCGCTGTTACCCGATTATATACGGTTATACGCTTTTGTGGAGAATAATTATATTATATTTCGACGCCTGGGTGGAAGAAACGGCTATTTCGTTAGCAGGCTATCTCGGACAATATAAATCAAATGGACGAGATAGCCATTTTTTGAAATAGCATGTTCTTCTGCCCAAGCGTCGATTTATTAAATCGTAACAAAATATAAGGATTCTTTTAATAGTGTTTGTTTCATAAACTGTCTATTCACTCACGAGTGTTTATTCGCTCCCTCACGGAAAAAAATATCTTTGCTCAAGTAAGGTAAATGTCCCAATGGAGGACCGTCTATTTTTGAGTACCAGTTTGTGACCAAATTTCTTCTATTTAATAAAAATAAAAATAATTGCTCCAAAATTGTTATATTTTGTTTTGTTCATTAAACTATTTCAAATATTTCATTGTTATTTAGAAATATAATACAGATAATGTAAAAGAAATATTTAGAAAAATATATGATCACAGACTGGGTCATTCAGTAGGGTTATGTTGGACACCCATTGGGACATTTACCTTATATAACTTTTTGGGAGGGTGGATCCTAGCGAAAAATATCCTAGCGAAAAACAATTTATCAGACTTTAGGTGCAGTTTTAATAGCACTTACTGTGCTAATATCCCAACTTTTTGCCGAAAAAACATATCTTAAATATATGCGATATATGTTTTCACAATAGAAATATATACAACATATATTTGCAAATGTCTTTAACCCCTCATTACTATCGTGTATAGGACGACCCTCACTTTTTCTTGTTTTTGATAAATATTTGATAAATTTTTAAAATTAGTTTCTCAAATTTTCAATACCTTCATTTTGAACCTTATTGAATATGATAAAGAGATTATATTGCATACAAATTATGTCGTTATATATATAAAAATTTAATGAATTACACGCAAAAAAATATTACAGAAATTTTACTATAAATTTTGACAAACTGGCCCCATAAGTCAAACTATAAAAAATGTACTAGAATAATACAGAAAAAATTACAACTTTCTGATAATTATTAGACAAATTTTGCTGATTATAACAAAATTTACTATATTTATGGTATTATTTCAGCACTTTTTTTACAATTTGACTTATAGGGCCAGTTTTTCCCCAATTTCTACAGACATTTTTCTCGGTGTGTGACATCAAAATCGGTCGAAAATAATCATTTGAGATAAACTTGAGTCAGAAATGAATTTTGTGAAATAAAAAATGACTCGACACCTCAGTTACCTATTTAAACGTAGATAAATTTGGATTACCGCTTAAAAACAAGTTTCATAAGTAAATTAGATAACATCAAGATCTCAATAAATTTGTTATTAACTTTAAAGATCGATCAGATCGAAACTGAAAGAAAAAATTTCGATGATAAGGCGCCATCCGCCGATTGATTGACTTCCCCTAAAAAGAAATGAGACTTTGACAGATAAGGATTAATCGGTAATTGAACCCCGAAATGTTTGAAGGTCCCTGTCGTGTGTATCGGCAACACACTCTGTTAATAAAATAAACAATAAAAAATGAAGACGGATAATGAAAATCGGTACATCGTCACGAATTTATCTCGGCTTTACCTGTTGGCCCAGATTCGACTCGGCACACAATCACGAAAACATGTTTACGTTTAACTCGATTAAGTACAAATGTCATTTTTCCGCTAATAATAATAATAACGCGATCACTTATCGATAAGCAGCCTTTTCCGAATCATTTATTTAAAGCTTCCTGGAACTACTTGTTCGAATGATTTCATCAATTATTTGTTTATTGACGAGCAAAGCTTGATTTTCTGTTAATCGATAAACTATAAACGATGACTTGAAGTGACAGTGAAACTGGCAGAAAATTCCAGCAGAGATAAATAGATAAATGATTAAAAATAAAATTTATTTAAAAGGGGAGCAAATCTTGTTGGCACTTTTTGGTGTTTGCTCTATTAAAATTTTCCTTTGCTTCCCTTTTAAATTCATTTAAAATGCATTTTTATAAATGTTATTTTCTGCCAGTTTCACTGTCACAACTTGAAACATTATAAAAGAAAAGTGCTAAGTACTAAGATTTTGATAAGAATTCATTTCCAGAAGTTACAGCTTTCTGAAAAATGACATAATCGTCTCGTAAAAGAATTAATTCAAAAGGATTATTACTTTTTTTTTTTGTTCCTGAATGAATAAACAAATTAAGAAAATTTCTCAATAATGAAACACTTTTTTATTATCATCAAGAAACGATTAAAGTGTTTACGTGCTTGTCATAAAAGCGTTAAAGTATAACGTACACGAGAACTCATTAAACACAATTGGGCCAACGAGATTTCCCAATAAATGTCGAATTATATTATTTATCATTGCGTTAACTGGACTATTGTGTGGTAATGTAAGGGGGAAAAAAAAAAAAACTATCTAATGTTAAGGCCAACATCAATGTTGTTGACAGAACTTTGACTTCATAAGTGGGATCTATGGATTACGAATGTTATCGTCATTATAAAGACGTTTTTTAAATTGATTCATTATTAATCGATTAACAAACGAGAAAACGTTCTTGAATAAAATTTGCAAGGTTTCAATGAGTTATTTTCTTAACCCGTGAAACAATTTGTTCTATTCTTCACGAGCGAAAGAAAATATTTCAAGAGTCCCATCACAATGGGACTCTTTAATTAATCAAACATAAATGATTCTTATTAGTATAACATTTAAATAAAATGTCGAATTAATTAATCGTCTACGTGATTGTGAGACCGAGAAAAAGCAATTTCAATTGTTAATAATTAACATTGATCGACTGTTTGTAATTTTCAATAAATAACGTTTTAATGAGATATGAAAACTGTGCGGCAGTTCGTGTGTTTATTTTGTGAACGTTAAGGCGTATTTATAATTCAATATTAAGAAAGTAAAAGTACTGGTGCAATAAGTATGTAGGTATTTATATATTTTCACGTACACGAACATGTCCTCGCACGGTCGCTGCACCGTATGCAGTATGACTTGACCAACATTAAGCAATCGAGCTGTTCCCCATCGCGCTACTTTCCAGAAAATTCTTAATCACAGCATGAAAGTATTATCTCAAGTCTGTCTTTTTTTTTCATTCTTTTTTTTCCTCTTTTCGTAAACGGCCGATGATACTATCAAAGAAGAGGCATTGCGAAATTTTCATTCGAAACGTTTTATAACACGCAACTTATTAATGTTTATTTGAATGAATTATCTCATTTTTTCGGACGAGGACGAAAAATATTTAACAACATAATATCGTTATTTCACGTTGAACTTTGAACATAAATAATACGATAAAACGTTTATTCAGAGATAGAGAGAAATTTGGCATAATTAATTTTCGAGTCATATTTTTTCAGATGCAAGATTTGCAAAGTTGAATTCGATGCGTTAACGAGTCCTCGTTAATGTTCGAAAAAGTTATTGTCATAGTCCGTGAAATAAAATATCATTTTCCGCACGAGAGTAATGGAAAGTCTTTTTACTTGACGAGTGCAAAAAATTTCAGTTTCTCGGTTAATAAAAAGTGAAGACGAAGGAGAAAAAGAAGAAGAAAGAATTATGCAATACTTCGTGCAACTTCGCAAATTCGTATAATGGCATTTTATTCAACAATCGGGAGAAAAGATGTTCGGTGCTATTCTGCATTCTGTTGGGTTCGTAATTGGTCGCCAACGTCATCGAATCATCAAAATCTCATCATGCCTTGAAAGTCCATCCGTCGCCCAGTGTACTCGATATTTTTCTTCGGGTGCATTCTGGATGCGGAGTGCTCAGTCGGAGGGAGCTTAGTCGGTTGTTGCATTGAGCAAGCGAACGAACGAACGAGCAACCAGCAGTCACCTCGATAGCGATTGTTGAACCCGCGAGAATCTAGGCCGTCGCACGGACACGCGGCTTACTACCACACTCTGCCATTGTCAGCGATTCGTGTATATGCGCTGCATCGCACATTGCTCGGTCGCGTGTACGTGAGCGCAAATACGAATTCATATGTGTCATATGGGACAGAATTAGGTGGCTCGTATATTTGTGTACGTGGCCAATACAAGCGCGTTATCATTCTCTCATTGATTCCTATCGTGATTGCTATATTGATCAACGCGTTATTTTCCTAACTATTTCTTCTTCATCTGCTTCTTCTTCTGCTTCGTGTTTTTTGGACCAACGAATGTACTTAAACAATTCTCAATAAATCATTTCGTCTGCATATTTTGAGGATTTAAAAAATCCTTTGATATTCTTCAAAAGTTTTTGTGTAAATTACAATTATACTTGAAATTTAAGGATTTCAAAAAAAAAAAAAAGTTTTTTCATCATTCGACTTTAATAGAAGTTGGAAAATCAAACTTTAACCGTTAACGAAAAGTATACGACTCTTAAAACGAACAATAGGAAAAAAAAAAAAAGAATATAAACGATATGACTAGTATATAAATCATAGATAACACGAACGACGACTTATCTAACCTTATAGTTTCGAGTACTTTGTTAAGATGCACAATTGAATGAAAAGTCATTTAACAAAGATATCTATCACGTTTATAATCAGTCAATGATTGTTACTACAATCATCGCGTCACGTGAAATGCAGATATTTATAAATCTATCTATTATTTCAACAAGTTTCAACAATGTTAATTTCCCACGTGGGAAAGTACAGTCTTTTCCCACAAACTGGATTAAACGAGGATACATCTTTTTTTTTTCAATGAAACATTAAATAACGTCGGCAAAGAAAATGACTTTTCCTTCAGTCGTGACGAAAGTTACTATTTACTAAACCGCCAAATGAAATGATAGTTTTTTGTTCACCAACGAACATTCTTTGCAAATCTACTTCTATACGAATTAATTAATACGAGCGAAAGTGCATAATAAATATCAAAATCTTCCCAGCAAAGAAAATCTGAGATCCCTCGAATCGAGCGAGCGTTGTTACGTCACGAAAATTCAGCTCTCGATTTGTCGAATCAGCCACTTTCGCTTGGAATCTTCATTAGTCGACGCACATTGTTTCTCACTCGAAGTATCTGCTTTTAATCGTTCTTTAACCAGAATTGGTGTTAAACTCTCGTTTCCCTTTGACTCCCGTAAACGCCACTCCTAAGGATTCCGCAATGCAATGCGAATTGTGTTGGAGTGCCATTTTTCATCCCCCTCGCCCCTTGCCCCCCCCGGCCCTCGTTGGAATGGATCGAAGAGCTCGGTCTCTCGCGTAGCCTGGTTCAAGCGTGTTCGCACTCTCATCGAAGGACGACGAACCCGGGTCAGAAGCTGTCCGGGCTACCCTTGCAGCACCATCCTCGAGTTTCCCTCCCCCTCATTCTCTTTCCACCCACACCCCCTCGCCCCTTCCACCGTCGGTTCTCACGTAACCCCGTTCTTTCTGTGTTTTCCCCGAGTATTCACAGAGCCTGTCTCTCTTTCACGTTAATACTGCGATGATCATTGTAAACGCAGATTTGTGTCGCGAGACTCAAATGAGAATGGGAACGTCATTGAGAAGGTTATAACATACGTTTAAACGTGTCAAAAAGAAACTCTCTCGTCGCGTATGAAAAAGCGTTCCTTTCATTACAAACCTATTTGCAGTTAACTTCCAGTTATAAAAAGGACAATTCATTTAACCGTCTTTCTTTGTTAATGAAAAGTAAAAATACAATTGCGTTTAAAAATAATGCAAAATCCAACAATGAAAAGGGTTTTGTACATAAGTGAATTCACATTTTTTCAGGCGTGGTAGACAGTCGTATTAAAAGCGTTGCCTTTCTCTGTTCAGAATTTGAGAAAACGAGGTTTCATTATTAAAATAAATTCCATCGCTAAAATAGATCAATGCTGATAATAATAAATCGTTTAGATTGGTAATAATATTATTTGATGTCACGATACAAATGTCAATGTTTGACAGTAGGCGAACAATAAATTTGTGCAAGGCGCTTGTTATTGAAGATCTACATGCACTTTATGAACTTCATATATATCCATTTATTAATAGCCTCGTAAATGGCAATGTTAATGTCGCGCTCGATGGTATCTTTATAATCAGCCATTATTCCCGATTAGTTATTATAATGTACGTGTGCAAAAATTCTGGAAATGCGCCACGATGAAAAGTGCCTCGTTATACGACGATCGTGTATTAAAATGTAAACTACTTTTCCGCTTATTCGAATGTGTGAAAACTTTCATGAATAAGCGATTCACCTCGGGAGTTATTGTCTCAATTTTAAGCGCGATTGAGATCGAAAGATAATAATATAACTTTTAACAGTTTTTAAATAACAGCCGGTTTATGCAAATGCGAGGTATAACTCACTTGGAAACAATTTTGTATTCGTAAAATTTTTACTGTATTTCAACCTGTTCTAAATACTTCAATTTTTTTATGATATTTTAAAGTCAATGTATTTTCTTTAATTACTCGCGCGAGGGAATAATTAAAGCGTCACATTTTAAACGAGGGTAGAATGGTTATTTTGTTTTTCTGCAATCGGAAAAGAAAAATGTATTTAAAAACCAAGGAAATCCAAGTGCAACGATAGAAAAGTTTTAAAACTTTTATAACAAAATTATTTTGGTTTCTGAAATTCATTTTTCATAAAGAGTCGTAAAAAAAATGACTTTTTCGTACCTCGGGAGCGAACAAAAGTGGAACTGCCGGGCAGAAAAGTCCACTTTTCCGCCTTAGGGCACGAAAAATATCGTCCAAGCCTCGAGCGCCAGTGGCGCCCTCGTCAGAAATAGTATATTACTTGTGTACTGTTTTTCATACCGAGGTTAGGAAACGGAAGTGGAACAATCTACTCCCTAGGGAGGGAAATGAAATCTACTCCCTAGGGAGGGAAATGAAATCTAGTCCCTAGGGAGGGAAATGAAATCTACTCCCTAGGGAGGGAAATGAAATCTACTCCCTAGGGAGGGAAATGAAATTTCTCTCCCTAGGAGTAGATAGTTCCACTTTTGTCCGTTAACCGAGGTATGAAAATAACTCTTTTTTGTATTTAATTGGATGTGTGTGTTCACCTGGAAGTCTTGGCGTGCCAAATGAAAAATGAAAGTATTGTCTAGGTTGTGTGATCTCACTTTCGAACTCGTCATCGTTATGCGTTCCTTTGGCTCGTCGACTCGATCGTGCGTATTATATATGTCAGAAGCCGAAAGTGTCCTACTAACGTCGACGAGGCAACGACCTCGCTACATCCCTTATGCCACAGCAGCCTCTCTACAGCATTAACAACTTTACGAGCATTATCACATCATCATCCACACGCTATATATTTCAACGCGAATTTCACTCCGCGACTTTACGTTTTATGCCCCGATGTTAATTGAGTGAATAATTACGATAAAATTACGTATGTGTTTCAGTCAAGCATTCCACGCGTTACTGTTTATTATGAAATTTGTTATAACTCGAGAAACATTTCAGATCATTATCCACGTTTGGAGATTTATGAAAATAATAAAAATAATTCCAGTTCACGAGAATTGAGAAACCAAAAAAAAAAAAAAGAAAAAAGTTTCCCTTTTTTTATTATTATTATTATTATTTTTTTTTATATGTCATCGAATAGGAATTGAGAAGCGCCGATTGCTTTTCTTTTAAGTTGCGATAAATATGTCAGCTTTTCTTGACGAGACAACAACACATTTTGGTGTCACATCATGAAACACAAGACGCCACGACATCAAGCTACTTTTATGACTAATGGCGTTTTGTACGCCATTACGTAACGGCGTGTCGCTCAATACGCTCTCGAAAGAAGATAAACGAAGACCTTGATCATAAATAAACGCAACTTGTACCACGAATCTATGTTTTAGGGAACCTCCAGAGAAACTAACAAAATGCACCAAATGATTCTCACGTTTTCTTTTTGTACACTGGAAAAAAAAGGATTTTCAATTTTGCCATACATTTTTGCATACCAAAGATATAAAAAAAAAATTATATAGAAATATGGAATAATTTATAGTAAACATTTCGACATTTATTGGCAAATTTATTACATTTACAGAAATTTTTACCATCAAGTATTGCAAATTTCTACATAATTATTTATGTATGTTTGGTAGACTTTTTTTTCAGTGTACATCCAAATGTAAAAATGTTAGTTACAAACTATGAAACACATTGAACATAATTAGTAATTGTAAAACTATTTAAAAACATTCAGTAAAACAAACTATTGGAACTCGTTTTTCAAATCAAAATTAACTTTCAATAATCTATCAGAAAATGAGTTCGCTTTACCAAATGCTTTTAAATATTTCAACAACGACATATTATTTTCATTATGTTTCATAATTTGGAACTACGTTGCGTTTTTTCAAAAATATTCCATATTTTTCAAGATGTTTTAAAAATTAAACTTTTGGTGAGAAATTTGAAATTTGAAATTTTTCAGGCAGTGATCAATCCCCTTAAGTTTAATGAATTTTACGTGTGAAACAATAGGAATACAAAATAACAACGGAACAGTAGAAGAAGAAAAAAGAGTACAATCGTTAGCATTGGCAGTAAGTGAATAAAGAGTCGTGAGAGTCGAACGGTTCGATTAAGTGGTAATTAGATTTCCTAGCAACAAAAGACACGGTGGCGTAAATAAAGACACACCCGCGGCGAGGCATTATCTCGACGTCTTCGGCGGCAATTTCAGCGAGAGGAGAGTTTCGCTTTTTCCCTGAGATAAAAAGTACCTAAAGGTGGTGCGCCGCGGCGTTCACGGCACGCCGGCCTATGCAAATCAGCCCACTCGATGCACATATAAGCGACGACGACTCCTTTTGCTTATGACTGTTTGCGCCCGAATGAAATGTACCTATCTAAATTACGCGGCTGGTTGCCCCGTAGGCAGGCATAAATTGATTTGTTCGCTTACGAAATAGGTCTGTGTGTTATCATTGATGCCATTGTTTCTATTGTTTCGGGAGCGTGGGATCGAAAGCGAATATTCGTCCGCTTTTTTTTTCTTTCCCTTTTTTTTTTTCTATTTACCGAAAGATAAAGAAAAGAAATTTTCAGGGAAAGTTGATCCGTTGTTCAGACAATGCAAACATTATTTCAGTTCGTTGAAAATCATGTTCAGGAATGCATTCATCGAATAATTACAAAAATGAATACAATCATTTTCAAAAATCTCACTTCACCAAAGATTCTGCAAATTCTTTTTTGCAGTTGGTTTTTGCAAATTCTTTAAGGTAAAGTACCCAGTGACGGTCACCCTTTAGAAACCCGTTCCAGTTACGGTCTCTCCAATGGAACTGACTGTCAGTGGTAAACCCGTCAGTCACTGGATACTTTACCTTAGTGCCATTTTTTTCTTTTTGCAAAATATTTCGATAAATTAATCGATGAGAATTTCAGACCAACGAGCATTCAACAATAGCATCAGAATGTGAATCATTTCATTTAAAGTACGAGTCAAAAGTTATGAATCATTAAGAAATTCACACAGTCATCGACTGCGCATTTATCTGCGTTTGAATATGCCAGATCTTGTAACGCGGCGCGGAGTGTCTTGAAATTACAAGTATCGCAATTTGTATATATCTTTGTGTTAGCCGTAGCCGTTTTCCAAGCCAATTCTGTCTCTTTACATCTGTATTAGCGTTGGAAAGCCCAAGGATAAGCCGCCCACGAGCAATCGCGAACTAATGAACGTTCATTTATAATCCCGATGTAACGTATGAAATTCATTAGTCTTTGAATGCACACACAGGACTGCCAGATCGTATGGGGCGTTATTAGATGCAGAAGGGAAACGTACCCATTAGCCGGCGCTACGTGCATTGCTCGTTACCGATTTACCTGCTTATCTCGCTCGAATTATGGCGCGATCGCGCTCACCGCGGCATAGCAGCAACCAGGCCTCAACACAACATTACACCAAGAGCCAAGTAACCAAGTGATTGCTTTACGCAACGATGGTCAATGAACTCGAGGTCTCGATCCGATCGAATCCGACCGGTCGATCATTTCACGCCGATTGTCACGCAAATATTTACTCTCCGGATTTTTGCGACGGATAAAACAAGTGGGTTGGAACAATGGCATCTTGCGCCAAGTTGAAATTATTTCTTTTTCTTTTTTTTTTTTGTTTTTCATTTTTCTTTTTACTTTTTTCTTTTCCCCGTTCGAATGACAAACAGTCTCGAAACAGAAAACGGGGTGAAGAAAACGACCGATTGCTGCACCGTGTATTTTTAACGATTATGAATTACGTTGCTTATTACATTTCGTCGGTTGAGTCACGATTATAAATATCTGGAAATTTACTTTATACCGAATAAAATGATTAACATAAATGTGGAAGTAGGACAGAACTTGACGTCTCCAAATTTGCCAGTGTTCCCTTCCGCCTTTACGTGATTCTCAGCCTATTTTTGTAAGCTTCTCATCAGTACTATTACGAGAATAAATCTACATTTCAGACGGATTATCGATATTCCAGTAAAATGCATCCTAAAATCTAATTTACAAGTTTCGAAATTCCTTTTTTTTTTTTTTTCAAATAAATGTTCGGTTTAAATAAAAAAAACGTCAAAGAGATAATGAAATAAAATTATTAATTTTGATTTTAAATTGTTAAGAAAAAAGGTTTTGATCGTAACTGGGTAATGACAATTGTTGAAACAATTTGTGTTATTTATTGTTCTTCGATATAGGATTTGTCTTGAAACCCGTGGGCGTCCACGCATCCAACTGTTGCAACCATCCTTCTTTCATCGCGTACAATGAATCCGCAATCTGTGCCAATAAAATGGCGAATGGGATGAGAGCCTCTGATGCCTACAAGGCCTCTCTTACAGAGTGCATTGCGCTCCGATATGTGCACATACGGGCCGAGTAGCGTACTATTTATGTGAACATTTGTTAAATTGCTGAAATGAAAAGAAAAAATATATATTCATCAAGTGTTCATTAAAATCATTCCGTTCATTTTTTGTCTTTCTAGAATTTTTACAACATGAGCTGGGTTGCAAATTTTTTTACATTGCTAATTAAGTGAACGGTTTGTTTTTTCACCGGAATAAAAAAAAAAAAAAAACAACATTTTTCAATCCTAAAGTTTTTCTATGAAAAAACTATTTCGTACACTTTAATTACAAACATGTATTGTATTTCAATTTCCCTTCACCAGAAAAGAAGAGAAAACAAAAAAAAAAATCTCAAATTTCAATTGCGAGTTCCTCAAAATACTTTAATATCGTAAACAGTGAAAGGGTTGGCAAACTGAAATGAGTTTTTCGTAAAGCTGGCAAACTCCGGTTGCACTTCGAACCTTTTTCTTTGCATCTGCCGGTTCAATATAAAACGCCCTGGTTTCACAAGGCCACGCGGCCGACGAACCATCGAGGACGGGGTGAGCTACTCTACCTACCTCTCTCGAGCTACCGTCCTTAAGGAGCATTCACACCTGCTCACGCCCACACGTCGCACCAGTCCTTGCCGCGCAATAATTTATTCGCACGCGGCCTTCTTCGCTCAGGTAACTGATATGTCAGGAGGAGCAACGTTATTAGCGTTTGCGAAAGTCACCAGACACGCGGCGAACGGTTATTCATAAAATATCCATACGCGATTGATTGACGAAATTTTTTCCCCCGCCAAGGCGGCATTCAATTTCCAAGAAACGCTTGCGCAAAAGTAAAAAGTTTTCAAGATTTATTGGGGTATAATTAATAAACACACCGATTGGGAAACAACGATCCTTATTTGTTTTAACATTGCGATTAGATTTGCGATTACCAATGCAATTAACGTAACCTAATTCAGTCGTCGGAAATAGGTCAATACAGCATAATTATGACGTCAAATTTTTTTCTCACCCGCTCATAAAGGGTTCGTTTTGTGTTTGCGACCAAATATCAAACCCTCAAATTCTTCTCGCTCTTGTGTGTACGGAAATCGATTTGTCATTGGTTGGTTTTCGTTTGACGTCATCGCATTTTCACACCATCTACAGATATTAGCAACAATTGGCTTTGAGGGCGAATTTATTGCCCTCAGACTCGTGGGTGTCGTTACTGTAAAATGTAACAATGCTTTTGAAATTCGTGAAAATTGGAATACAAACTTTTGTTTCGACATTCGCATTACGTTTGTCGCGATTGTTATTATCCTGAACTAATTATGATTTTTTTTTTTTAATTAATTTCAAATTCCATCGAGTGCTCTTGAAATTTCAATCACTGTAGAATTTTGGTAATGTTTTAAATTTTTGGGATTGACGTTAAATTGCAATTTATGGGAATGGGAATTTGCAGTTGAATAAAAATGGGTTCGTTCAAATTGACGCCTAATGGAAAAATTGTAACGTGTCAATTTAGACAAGATTTGTTGATGGAACTTTCTAAAATTTCAATCAATCGATCGTAATTACATAATTCCAATTGGTAAACCAGGGATGTAATAATTCTCTAACTAACGATTTGATCTCGATTGTACAAATATCTCATAGTTTGCAGAAGGTGCACTTTTTTTCTTTCAACAGTTTTATTCAGGACACGAGTGGATTTATAATTCAACCCCTCGGAATCTAAAGAGACATATCGCGTTCTAAATTCAGAAGGCCACATATTCGATGAGCCCTAATATCATTACAAATTTCGTTAATTCCATTTCGTATAACACTGATATTATCTTACAATAATCATATCATTTGTACGAGTCACTATGAGTAAAAAAAAAAAAAATAATAATAAAGAAAAGAAAAAAAAGTTGCAGTAAAAATTACCATATCAATACGAGATAACTTTTGAATTGTGCGATTTCTTAACTTCTAACTTTATGTGTTCAGAAAATCCTATGAATGAATTTTTAATTTTCCACGAAAAAATTTATGTATCCAAGTTTTCAGTAAACTTTATTATTCTTCGCACAAGAAATTTATCTATTCCAATAATAATAACGATGACAAACAAATTTTCTTTTGCAAAATGTATCCAGCGTGTTTATTACATAATAGAATATTTTAGAAGGGCCGTATAAATTCATTGTCTCGAAATTAGAGTGAATATATAACGAAGGTATTTCCATTAATAAGCGACACAGTTTTAGACCAAACAAAGTCACTTTTCCTGTATATAATTTCATCAAGAGAAAATAATATTCTATTGCCGTTGTAATTGGATCGTTAACAGCTGATGCAAAGTATAGTTGAACGTACGTGTGTAGTGCACAATGTAGTTCAAATTACTAAATTTTTCTCTCTCGGTTAGTGTCGTAGTACATTCGCGAGGTGTCCGAGGGTTCGACCTCGGCGGGCCGTCGGCCTGGCACATGGTGACCTCCCTCGATCTAGGGCGCTGCAACCGTGCTCTGACGTCATCATCCTCGGCTCACTCACTCTACCAGTTAAGTCAATCTGCGGTGCATTCGAGTGCACAATGCATGCTTTCCCAAATGATATAGTCCTAAATGAAATCTATTCCAAAATGAATTCACGAAACTTATTCTAATCTTAACGTATCCCGGACCTTGCCAACATTTTTTCTATTTCTTTTTTTTTTTTTTTTTTTCCTTCGTTAAAATGCAAATTGTTCACTTTGCTTTAATATACGAAAATATAACGTCAACTTATTGATGACATATGGGATTATGTTGCCTGAAATATATTTTGCAATGATTTTTCTTTTCGTTTTTTTATGCTCACAGTTCATTGGATGATAAATTAATAATTATTCATCAACGTTATTTATATACTTTATTATTATTATTATTATAATTTGTTATTTGTCACTGAATATAAAAAGTGGGTTTGACATTGCAAAATTACGTTATATTTTTATTAATTTTTTATGGACACGATTGATCTTGACTGTACTATAGAAGGTATTTATAACAACTTGCTTAACGTTATTTTTATACGATATCAGACATAGTTCAATGGCAACGGACACAGTCTTTACATTTTAGTTAATTTTTTTGTTAATTCTCAATTTACGTCTGAAGATTTGGTAACGTATTTTTGACAATGACATTTATCAAATTTCCTTTTTTTCGGTGGGGAAGAATCGATAAATAATGTCATTAGTTGTGTAATAAATTAAATTTCATTCACAGTGAACGAACGTCATCATTTTTATCCCTCAGATTGTCCAATGGATTTTCCATGTGATGTTTCGATGAAATGTTATTATTCCCATTTCATTTTTGCGATAGGCAAAAAAATAATTGGATTATATTCGTGAGAAAATATCGTCAACAGTTGTACAGCAGCGAAGGAATAACGCTGTTATTTTCGACCTGTATAAATTTGCTCGTTATTGTTTCGTTGTCAATATTACCTACTGGCTTTTTCATTTGCTTTCTGGGTTAAGCAACATTCATTAAACGTTGCCTGCAACGTGAAGAAACTTTTGCACCACCACGCGATCAGAATTCTCGCCTTTTCGACCTACCATTACACATTATGTAATTGACACAAACTCGGCACGAGAAGAACAATCATTTTCAACACACAAAAAATAATACATATTAATTGGGAAAGAAAAAGAAAAGTTTAAATAAAAAAAAATGAATATCATAAATTGTCAATTAAAAATGCAAATAAAAACTACGACGACTACACTGAGAAAAATGTTTGTATAGAAATTTCATACTTTATTGGAAAGCAGTCAAAAAAATAAGGTTTAAATTATTTTCTATAATTTATGCTAAATTTTGTTATAATTCAGTAAATTTT
>JABFQA010000805.1:0-16760 GCA_022817065.1 Probaryconus sp. ZL-2020 | reverse complement strand
GAACTCCTGAATTAATTATGGCGCAGAAAAAAAAATATGATGTAAAAGGAAATCGTGCAAAAGAAATTTCCTTCAGGTTTGGAGAATCATGACTTTTTTCATCCCCGGCTTTTCTTTTATTCAACGAGGGTAAAAATGAAAGAAGAGAAGTGGGTGACCATTGAGACAAAAACGAATGTAGAAAAGAAACAGACGAAAAAGAAAACTAAGAAAAAAGGAAAAAAAGGTCGAAATAGTAGATCACAAGTGCTTTTTAACATTTTTCTCAATTACTCCACGAACGGCGATGCAATTTAAATTGCAAATAAGAAATGTCAATTGTATACGAATCAACGAAATTTTCCGTTGAATTTTGGAGACGAGAACCAAAAGAACTCGCGGGATTTACAAATGACTGTATGAATAACTTTTCGTCTGGCGAGCGTCTGGGAATTTAGATTTAACTCGAAGCCCAAAACAATTTCACTCCTCATCGCGAATTAATTGGCAATGCTTTTTTTTCTTCAGTGGAAAACAATATTTCCATCAGCTCGACGGTAATAAATGCCCAACTGATTATTTCTCGTCGTTTAATTTGCGCCGGAATAAGATACTGGAACGACGCGTATCGATTATGGCATTCAGGAGGGATTACCATGGGGATTTCTCACATTTGAATTTCACATCCCAATGCTTAAACAGATTCAATTTTTAACGAACCATGTTGTCCATCGCGCGCGTTCGCCTCGATGCATCATCGCATGATCGAATAATGCTTCGTCGCATAAATCCCAACCTACGACCCAACGTATGACAACTATACGCACATACATATGTATGCAGCCAACTTATACATGCATACAAAGACTGCAAGCAAGTCCCGGTGATATATGGAATTTCATATTAAACGACGCGTGGCGACAAAAGCGCCGTGGGCTCATTCGATGAGTCGCGCGGACTCTGACTAAAGTACATCGATGATAATACTTTATCCCACGGAAATACGACGGGAAAGGATTTCATTTTGTAAATGGATCTAACGAATAATTTATTAATCACCTTCGAACAGAAATTGCGAACAGAAATAGTCATGCTACATTTTCTGTTTGTTTAAGAATTGCGGATTTGGAAAAAACAAATTTTTTTGTTGGTTTCTAAGATCTTGAGCAACTCTGTTTTATGATTATTTTGAGAAAAAGACGTTTCAAATGTTCATTTAAAATTATTTCATACACTGAGAAAAAAAATTTTAGATGAAAGTTATCAATTTTACAATAAGGTATATGAAAAAGTACCAGGTTTATTGAACATTTTCAAATATTGTTTGTAAAATTTGTAACTTTTATATGAAATTTTCTTAGATTGTGCAAAAAAATCTAGTTTTTCTATACTTAATTGTAAATTTTACCATAAATTTTTTTACCATAAATTTATTGCAAACTTAATTTTTATTAAAATGTAATTAACTCGTTTTTCCTTCAAGCCACAGAATTATTTCTTATAACCTTTATTTTATCTTAAAGATCAAGATATAGTATATTGAATACTTGCAGAAACTCGTAAGAAGAGTTTGCAAATTTCTGAGTCAAATATAAAACTTTGTAAGACTTTGTAATATTGCTGAAAATAAATTTTTTCATTGTCTCAAGCACACTTTAATCTCATTAACCTAAGCAATTTCTGACTTCATCAATATTAAGGCGAAAACAACTGAAACTGTAAAAAAAAACTAACAGAAAAAAGAGGACATTACTCGATTCAGAATTTAAACAATGTACACAAAGAATCTTTTAATTAAAATCGAAACATCTTTCCTTAAATGAAAAATGCCCGAAACAATTAATTCCAAATGTTAATCACTTTTTGTTGAAGCATTATAAATGAATTTATAAAAAAAAAAAAAAAAAAATGCACAAGAAATTCTGCAGAATATTTTTTCCTACTTATTTCAAAGCAGCTGCTCAAACTGTTACGAACTTTACTCGTAAATTTTTTTCAATGAAATGTAAGTGTTACAAGACACGATGATTTACGGCCTCGTAAAAGTTTTCTAAAAACCTGCGCCGCTGTACAAAAGAGAGAAAGTCTCGATGGAACTTTTTTTTTTTTTCGAAAAAATAAAAGTCACGCCAAAACATTTTCCATTTTTTTTTCTCCCCCAAATAAGTCTTCTTTTTGTTCATCGAAGATTATTTTGCATATCGCAATTTCTTAATGGATTTGCAATTAACGTGAAAGTGGGAATCCTTAAATTTTTCAGATTTCGAAAAAGCTCGAAGAAACTTCACGAAATAACTTCACGAAAAACTTTATAAAACGTTTTATAAAACGTTACGAATGCAGAATAAAAAAAAAGAGGCCTTATTTTTGTGTTTCAATTGCGATTTGCATGTCGTGCGCCTCGGCGCAATGGCATTAACATATGAACGGTTCTGTAACATAGATTTACGTGTAATATTCATACTGCTGCACGGCAATGAAGGTAGGGCGTTATGAATTTAGTCAACCATAGGGCGCTGTTTGCATAAATGCTAGTAATCTGTGCTATTTGGTTTTCGGAAATATGCTACGCATCGACAACCGAAGAAACCCTCTCGAGCGAAAGAAATCAATGATTACTTTGCGAATTTACTTTGTGCATTTTTGAATGCATAATCATTTTCCTGTGCTTTCGCGTGCAAAAATTATTCAGAGAAATTTATGAAAAAAAAAAAATATTAAACATGAAAAGTTTTTTATGTGCCTGAAGTTCACATCGATTGATTGCTCGAATTATTGCATAAAAAAATCTGTCCGATTGATTTTCACTAAAAATATTGCAAAAACTATCGTTACTGAAGATTTTGCAAAAAACTAACTTCACTGAAGTTTTTTATAGAAAGTATCGTCGAGAAAAAAGTCTTCACTGAAGATTTGCCAAAACTAACTTCACTGAAGTTTTTATAAAAAGTAACATAGAGAAAAAAATTGCAAAAACTTTTTTCACTGAAGACTTTACAAAATTATCGTCACTGAAGATTTGGCCACAAATAACTTCATTGGAATTTTTATATAAATTAACTTTGAGAAAAAATTGCATAAACTATCTTCACTGAAGACTGCAAAAATAATCGTCACTGAAGATTTGGCAAAACTAACTTCACTGAAGCTTTTATAAGAAGTAACATCGAGAAAAAATTGCAAAAACTAACTTCACTCAAGACTTTGCAAAAAATTATCGTCACTGAAGATTTGTCAAAACTAACTTCACTGAAGCTTTCATAAAAGTAACATCGAGAAAAAAATTGAAAAAATATCTTCACTGAAGACTTTGCAAAAACTAACTTCAATAAATGAATCAATGAGAATTTCAGACACATGTTTTTTTCTTTTTTTTTTCTGGTAAATCGCAAATAAAGTATCCGAAGAATCTGAAAATTGAATACAATATAATAATTTCGTTTACGCTTTTTTTTTCTCCTGACATTACGAATGACACTTTTCCCACCATCGATTTCCGTCGCGCACACTTTCCCGATAAGTACTCCCTCGCGCGCTCTCGATCAAAAAGTCCTCTATCCATTCGTAGAAAACGCGTCGGACCCACGTCTGAAACTTATTTTATAGAATGCGCTAATACTCCGCCAGCGCGTGAAATATTGCTTTTACGTGAACATCCCGTGAGATTCGGCGGAGAATATCTTGCGCGAGGTCGATTGCGAATCTCAAATGCGACGTGCTTAAATGCACTAAAACGGGAATTAATCACTGTTGCTAACATTTTTCATGGCTCTCTTTTATATGCACTTTGTACGACAAGAATTGTCAATTGCCTTCTCAACAACGTCACGAATTTGCAATTTTCAAAAAAAAAAAAATTTGCAATATTTACAAAAACCTCTTAATTAGTACATTTCTCAAAAAAAAGAAAAAGAAAATTCGTTCATTGTTTATTAGTTACATTAAAATTTTTATATCATCTTAAAAAAGTGTTTTAATTTAACAAAGAAGCGAATGAAAATATCTGCAAGTAGAATTCAGTGTGCATAAATGTTTGGCTCGCTTTATTTCTGCGCCTCTAAAAACGCAATTGTATTTACAAAAGTCGGCAATAACTGTCAGCGGCGATGATCGTAGAAACGCTTATTTTATTCGATAATAAAACCGAGATTTCTTTTGTGATAATGAATGTTTCGATAAGCAGAAGGATTGCTTAATTTAGAAAAGCAATTTGAGAGCATGAACAGCAGGCTAAGAGGCAAAATTTACGAGCTCGAAACATCCCCCGTAAAGAGGGCGTATTTCAGACCCGGAGTAAGCTTGGACACAGAGATAAATTTTTCCTCGCAAAGTGCGGGGCTCGTCTGAAATTTTATCTCGGGGTATAAAATTATTCTTAATACATCAGCCACGAAGAAGTTATGGCACAAACTATATATATTATACATGACCGCCTTGAAATTTCGGTCGCCCATCAACGACAATTATTGCTGATATTAACATATTGTTATTTATTTCCTTTATGTATCTAAAGTTCTCATCGATTAATTCATTGAAGAATTTGCAAAAAAGAAAAACTTCACTAAAGAAATTGTAAAAAGCAATTTAAAGGAAAAATTTGCAAAATCAAAAGTAGAGTTAGATATTGCAAATTTTGAGAAATGAATGTAAATTCCTTTTTGCAATTATCGATGAATTAGTCGCGACAAATATTTGCATAACAAAAAGATTCGCACAAATATATATAATAATTGCATAAAAAGGAGAATTTATTTTGTAGTATTTTTGTTTCACTGGTACTAATGTTGTAATAATGTTTGTTGCAAATTTTTGTAAATTATTCAGTTAAGTTCGTTTTGGCAATTTTCTTGGAATGGAATTAATTTTTGTAAATTATATAAGATTCGTTGAGAATTAACGTTGGACTTCAAATTAAAGTAATAAAAAAATAAATATAATAAAATTTTCAGGAAAAAGAGAAACAGTTGTCTAATTGTAATTCGATAGAAGAAGCAATGTCGCCAGTCAAAAGGCAAAATTAATATTTATTACATCTTGAATTTCTCTTATTTCTTTCCATTTAAAATTCTTACGGCTCATCCGCATTTCCCGTCGAATTTACTCTCGCTTCCTGTTTTTCTCTTCCCCCTCTTCTCCCCCCCTCACCCTTTTGCCTCGACTGCTTCTTTAGCATTCATGCATTCCTTCTGTTTTATTCATTTCCGTCCAGTCTCCCTCTCCGATATCTTATTCATTGATACTTTTCTGCATTTCGCGTTCCGTATACGTATACACTTATTATATTCGGGATATATGCCGTCTCACCGTTTTGCCGTTTATATTTTCGTCGTATCAAAGCGGCAGACATGATTTATTGATTACGCTCTATGCGAATGCTTTCGTCTGACGTGTGGAATCATCCCATTCGCTTCCTTTTGATCCATTCGCGTTTCTTTCTCGCGACAGAATAATGTTTCGCAAAAATTATCATGCGTAAATACAGATTATCGCGAAGAGCGTAAGAAATTATTTTAAACTTTCGTTAGAAAACTTATGAGCGCCACTATCATAAATTTTTTATTTTAATAAATTATTTTGTAATCGTAAAAAGTAATAATGTAATATTTTCCATATATCTTTTTCTTAATCTTTTCTAAACATTTTAAAAATACTTTAAAGTATAAACATTTGAGGAATTTTTAAATAAATAAATTAATAATGTTTTTTGTATTGAAATTGCGCCATTTCCTGGTCTAAAAATCATCTTGAAAAATTAATATTTAATAAATTTTATTTCATCAAATTATGGATTCAAATAATGCTATAATTATAATAATTCAAATTCATATTTATTCAAATTCTACAATAAACTTTTTTGCAATCAAAAAATGTAATTGAAATTCGCGCTTCTTTTTAAAAGTCATGTGCTAATGTTGCATTTTGTATACATGTTAAACAGCTCTCGCTTGATTTCTGATCTCGTAATTTTTTTGTAACTTTACTAACGAAGGATTAACATAAATTTTAACATCAATAAGAAAAGTGAAAACAATAAGAAAAAAATGTCTAAAAATTACGAACAATAATCAAAACTTTTGCACGCAATTGGTTTTTCAATGATTGATTTCTTTTATTCGAATTATTTATATTTAATGCAATTTTATTTTCTTTGCCGATTATTTGTGTTGAAGTTTCAACATAATTTAACTTTGAGAAATAAATATTTTACGAATCGTTATAAAGTTCATTTGAATTTGAAAAAAAAAGAAAAGATTTTAATAAATATATATAGAAAGTTCCGAACGCCTAATGTGTATATAGTTATAACAACCACTTGTTAGAGCGTAATGGTAATGTTCTGTTGGTATTTATCCTAGTTTGAAATTTCGCTCAAAGTTATAATGAATAAAATAACATAAATTGACGCCATCGATTTAGAATTTTTCTTACGTGAGAGCTCGCTGAAAAGTTTCGCTGAAATCACACCGTTGCGAATATTTCAACGTTTAATCGAAATTATAACGCCATTCAATTTGAAGTTTTTTAATATGATAAAAATAAATTAGATTAACGAAAAATATTATTACAGTGAGTTTCAAAGTAATTACCGACATTCCAAGAGAAATCATAATTCAGAAGGAAAACGACAAAAAAAAAGTCATTTTCGACGACTGCGAAATGCCGGGGGAATGAAATTTTTCAATTTGCAAAAAAGAAAAGTTGATGTTATTTCTGAAAATGAAAAATAAATTGTCGAGAATGTGTTCTAACTATAATATATTCCACGCGATTCGTAAGGTTCTGGTTTGAACTCGCAGTAATAACGTCTTGTTATTTTATAGTAAATGTGCTACGTACGTAACATTTTTGACTTAATATAAAAACAAAATTTCATAGTAAATCATTCCTTATGCAGTAATTCTTATTTTTTTTTAAAAAAAGATAATGAGATCTTATAAATATTGTGTACATTTCATTATGTGAAACTTTTTATTTACAACGTCATTAAAATAGAAAAAAAGAAAGTAAAATGAGAAGTACTGTATCATTTTTGAAATAATAATTAAGTATTAAAGCCTTCGCATGAGAAAAAAAAAAAAGGATTTCTCGTTTATCTCTGGCTTGAATTCCTCGTCTCCTTGAACGTTTCATTATTTAGACGCTCGAATGCAAAAACGCAAAGGGCTGCCAGCGGAAATCAGAAATGCATCGGAGCTTTTTGGTTTCGTTGGACGTCGAGGCTTTCAATGCCGGGAAGATATGAAAATTAAAAAGAAAAAAAAAAAAAGAAAAAGAAAAAGCAGGGACAGAAATAAAGCCGGGAAAATTCACACCCGAGTCGTTCCGCGCGTTTATCCGATTAGGCACCATTTACTGGACCTCGCGTTCCTCGCGTGCCCGCTCGAGGAATGTCCCGCATGTAATCCAATCACTCGAAATGGGTTTCGTATGAACTAATGAACAAAGAGAAGTCAAGTCGTGGGGTCGATTGGTTTCCATTAACTCGTTGCAGTCGCACCGACAGTACAATCGGCGTACATTTTCTCTCCCAAGGGTTTAATTAAAATTCAAAGTTATGATCGAATCGGTCGGTGCTTTGAATCTCAGATTTCTAAAATGAGAAAGGGCGTTTTTCATCGCGATAAACATTGGATATCCGGTGAATTGTCGACTATCAAAATCCCGGACTCTTGGAATCGTAACGTCACGTCCCGTAAATACGATATACGTGGAAATTTTATTACAAAAACATACAAGGAGAAAAATGTTTTAGAAAAATTGTTATATCATCGTGGTGCACTTTCATGTAATCAAATTTTACTATATCACTGTTACAATTTTTTTAATTAGATATGTACTTGACATTTTCAACGATTATTGTCAATCAATGTTGATTATTCAGACAAAAATTTCTGATTTTGTCCTACCGACTGCGCCAGTTTTACAAAATTTTGTTATTTTCTTGATTTTTTGATGAATACACAGAGAAAGTTTTAGAAAAATTACCATCTTTGTTGGTAAAGTGCGGAAATACTTTCCCTGGCTGAAAAAATTACAATCTCATCATAGAAAAATTTATATCTGTTCTAATATAAAGTTTCAACAAGCTAGTAAATTTTAACAGAAAAGATGGTAATTTTTTTCAAGCCAGGGAAAGTATATCCGCATATTACCAACAAAGATAGTAATTATTTTTTGTTTCTTTTTCTCAGTGTAATCGAGAAAAACACTCTTGTGATTTTTGGATTCTTTTAATTTCGTACACTGAATGCGCCCAAATATCGACAGTTCAATAAATCGTGAATCGTTAGCGCTGATGATGGATAGTTCAATAAAATTATATTTCGATAGTTAATAATCGATTATCGGCACCCGGCAAGATTTGGCCGTCGTGGCCAAGTTTATTGATGGCGAAAATAACTTGAGAGCGGAATACCCGAGTTATCAAAGTGTACTAGTTAAATCAAGTTTATGCAAACTTATTAAAGCCCTTGTAGTTACATGTGATGAAAAATGTTTCCCAAATTGCGAAGATTCACTTAAGTCATGTAAATTTTTTCCAACGACAGTTCTTAACTAGTTCAACGAATTCACTTTAAAACCAAAAACTCTTTCGACGCAAATTTAATGCGATTAAATTTATTTCCCTTATTCAATTAATCTTCGTTTAATGATTACCATTAAAAGATAAAGTAAAAAATAAAGTGAAATAATGAAAGAACCAAACTAAATCTTGAACTATTTATGGAGCAACTTACAAATTACTTGAAGAACCAAAAGTGTCATTTATGGCACAATTTCAGGACTAATTGCAGTTGAATAAGAGAGAGATCCAGTGAAATCATTAATACAAAATTGGGTTGGTTTCGAAAAATTGAACTATCGAGGACATGAGTTCAGGATATCATGCGTGTCGTTTTAATGAGTTGGATAATGGCGTGGACAGCTCCTCGGAAAGTAGTCGCGAAGAGCGTCAAGATTAACGATCAGTAGTTACGAGATCCGGGGTTTTTTTTTTTTCCAAGAAATTAATAATCTCCAAATGAGTGACGTGGTTGGGAATAAAGTTCGCCTTAACTTTATTATACGGCTAATATATTCGAAGCACTATGAGGTATTGCGATAGTTTAACGAAAGGCCCAAGAAGTGAATGGAAAAGGAGGAATTGCAAGAGAAACTTCAATATTAGACGACGATAACGACGTCTCTTGATATATCACCTTACAACTTTTCATCCAGCTTTAGCGTACCGAGAAACCTGATTAAAGAGCTGAGGAAAGAACGAAAAAGAGAGATAGAGGGAGATCGACGACGATGAAAAAAGCGTGTTATAAAACGACGATGAAGGATTAGCTAAAATTCCAAACCTTCTCAATTTGGTCTTTACATATTTTTTAGCTAAAGCGATGCTGTGGAACGTTAAACGTTATCATTCTTCTTCTTCTCTTCTTCTTCTTCTTCTATTTTTTTTATTACTTTAACATGATTTCAATAAACTGCAGGATTTTCATTTCTCATTAAATTCATAAAACATTATAAAGGCTTTTGAACAATATCGCGTTCAAAAGAAATAAATAACGATTTACTTTGAAATAAAAATACTCTTCCACGTTCTATTATTTTTATTCTCGATTTTTCTGGATACATTTGCGAGACCACTTTTTGTTCGGTTGTCTATGCAAGCAAAGTTCAACATCATCTTTATCCCAGTGGCATCGATAACACCGCACCTGACTTGAAAATGCAATGGTGTCAGTTTGACTACTAGTCATGCGGATGTAAGTATATGAAATTTTTTTTTTTTTTCTTCCCTGACGAAAACTGTAATATTTAATGGCTCATACTATCTCTTTTTATGGACTCCCTGAATTAACTATAGATCGCGCAGTAAAAAAACGGAAAACCAATATATTTTATGGAATTACAAGTGCGTACATGAAAAAAAAAGGGACAATCCAAAAGACCTTCCTTTGAGCCTTTTATTACTTTATATTTAAGGCAAAGTTATTAAGCTTACGTTTTTGCTCGTTAAAAGCTGATAACTTTTTTTTTTTCCTATCAACCAATGTTTCGTACTTTTCCATTAAATAATCTTATCAGAAGTATTCCATTAGATTCGTCGGAGAGAAAGAATTGAAGCTCCATAATTGCATTGTTTATTAAAATATGAATATACGAAATGAAATTTGTTTCGACTTCACGTGAATTTATCTGGCGACTCTTAAATCCTCAAGATCAGAGACGTCCGTTTCGCGGCAAACAATTCAGGCCGAGATAAAACTCTTTTGTTTACGATTAGTGAACCCGCAAAGTTTTCCGTCGCTCGTAATTGAATTTCCCGTAAATTCGTCACAACCGAAATAACTCTTGAAATAAGTTTGGTCCGAGATTACCGATCATACATTAGAAGCGATGCATTGATCCAACAAGTAGAAAACTTTTGCCAACCGATCGAACCGAATGGGAATAAAAGGTGGCCACTGATAAGACGCGTTGCAGTTCGTAAGTGGTTGTTTTGGTAGCAATATGGTTCACGCATCCCAGCCGTGGGATAAGTGTCGGTCGGCGCCATTTCCTGGCAAAAGTTCGATAGCACCGGATCGAAGGGGACACGAGGGGCAGGTTACAGTGGCGAAACAGTCTCGCGGGCACGATGAAAACGCCGCTCCGACTGAAATGGCGAGCCAAAATAAAGCGAGGTCGGAACGCCCAGTAAGAACTGCACCTTCGATAAGTGCCCTTTGTCTTCCGTCTCTTTTCCGGTTATCTCTTCTGCTTCTTTGTTTTTTCGATCTTTGACTTCTTATTTTTCCCCCATTTTATTTTTTCTGTAAACCCTCAGAAATATTTATCCAATGGTTTTGCAATGAAAATTGCGATCTGCAGAACGTGAATGCATTTGCTATAATTAGCAATTAATTTACTAAAAATACTAATCGACAAGTTTACAATTCTAATTAGCATTAGAATATTGCTATAATTGATAATTAATTCAGAAAAAATTTTACCGGAGAATCGACCGCAATACAAGGCACTGTAGCATTGACTGATATTTAATTGGGTAATTCTTCCCCAACGTTTCTAGTCACATTGTTTGTGACATTTGCTGTGGCTTGCAATTAATTCAATACAAATACTTGTCAAAGGTTTTATCTGAAATTTCACTCGAAGATAAGAAAACGAACAACCTTTGAATATAATGTTGTTTTTATTTGATATAATCACGTTATTACATATGCATAATTGAGTTTTAACAATTATATGCAATTAATTGAAGTCAATCAATAATTAATTTAGTAGAGTTAAGTAAATAGTGTTAAAATCACGTTTGGTATTAGAGAAATCACTGATTATTATGATATCGTTAACATAGCATTGTAAACTTGTAATGATGGTACATTGTATTATTTACTGTTAATTGTTTTCAATTAATAATTCCAATTCCCTTAATGATAGATATTATTGCAATTGAACTGATGGAAAATTTTAATTCGTCATCAATTTATAATTGACAAAAATAAACCTGAAATGTAAAGGAGAAATGATTTTTAATGTTTCAAGTTTTTCGAACACAACAAAAATCATTGGAACAAAAAATAGAAAACTCTTTCGTTGAGTGATGTAAAACACGTTGTCCTTAGCTCGAAAAATTACCAGATAAATAAATCAGCGTTCCACTTTCGAGTATCTACATTTTCGTTAATTCGACGAAATAGTTTTTACTGCGCGACCCTTTTTTTTCCATTTTATAACGTGAAATATCGTACGAAATGCTTGAATAAAAGAATTTTAAGTTGATTCCAGCTACCGGTTGGGTTATACATGGAATGGTGTGGGTATGATTTCGCTCCGACCGATCGGATCGCAATAAAAAATATGGCCTGGATTAACCTCGCTATCGGGCCACTCTCGTTGGAATTCGATAATTTGACGGAAGTTCATGCATTTTTCACATTATCGCCTCGCGCGCTTCGGCAGTGGGTCTGCGGATGTGATATATGCTACATTTATCAAAACGTTCGATATAACTTTCAAGTCATACGGCGCGTGATGTAATGTTACAAAACTGTGTTCAATGATTGAAAAAACAATTTCCATTCGCAGAATGAGAATTCCAATAGCGTTGAATTTTACTCGAGATATTCGAAATATGTTTTACATAAACGATCGCATATTGTGCGCCACACCGATTCCAAAGAGATTTAACGGGCTTCATCTCTGGAGCTGTTTAATGGAACCCAATGGCGTCGATAACTGTAAATGAATTTCTTTTTTTTTTTTTTTTTCGACGATTCTAAAACTATTATTCGTTAAATGGTCGCGTAGAAAATTGCCTGGGAAATATCAAATTGGTTCTATTAATTAGAAGTTGTAAATAAGTTTGAAACAAGGTTCTTTCGAAATAAGTGGAGAATTTTCGAAGGAAACATCTTTGTAAAGAGAATCTATTGAAAAAAACTTTAGGGAAACGTAGTTCTATTAAATAAATCGTTTGAAAGGCTCCAGAAGGTTTATTGTGTCAGGAAATCTTTAGCAAGTTTCTTCTTAGAGGATTCTTTCAGACTTATCTAGACTCGACGACTTAGATTCCAAATTTTAGAATATTCTACAAAAAAATTGTCTTAGCAAAAAAGGAAAACCGGTCAAACAAGAGTAAATTACATTGAAATATAGATTTCGAAAGACTGTTACAATCTCCCGTACATAAAGAATCATTGGATCTTTTTTCAAGTATTTATTTAATTCAGAAAACATAAAAATTAAAAAGACACTAAAATATTTAACTCTGTTGGTAAAGATGTTATGTGTGACACCCTCTCAAAGCGAAAGTAAAATACACTTGATTTCACGATAAAGGATGAATATGAAAAGGACCCTATTTGACCATATTAATATCGAACGCACGTTAGAATAGGGCCGAAAATGTTCGCGACACAAAGGGGCAGGCACTTTGCAGAATCGTGTTTGCGGTACTTTTTCAAAGTGCTCTGAGAATTGTTTGGTGGCTGTCGAAGCCCTACTCAATCTCCTGTCAGGTGCAGCTCAAAGCCTGAAAGGGAGTTTGGTACTGCGACAGGTTCGATTTAACATTGATGAAGATCCACAGGATCAATTAGCGCGAGCCGCGATCGAGACGTAGACGGTGGAACATATTCAAGCGCACCGCGCTTAAATACACAACACAGACGCAGGCGCTGGTTAACGCATTAACGACGTCAAGACTCTGATCCCGCGTGAATAATAGAGTCCGCGTCAGAAAACTCAAACGTTCATTTTTCATCGGCGTTTATTCATTTTTACGACAATACATTTTCAATGCCAGAAATATTTGTTCAAAGATTTAAAAGAATCAACGTCGTTTGTCATGGATTTCTTTTTTGCTGAACGTAAATTGATTGTCAGTTAACTTGATTATTATTTGAAAAAAAAAAAAATATCATTATCAAGATAAATCAAAAGATTTTATTCTTTTGTAAAATTTCATCGTCAATCTGGCAGAAGTTAAATTAAATGAAATTAAAAAAAAATATAGGGTACATTCATTTCATCCTCTTAAAATTAAAAAAAATGACTTTTATTCTAGTTAAATTCCAAGCGTGGAACACATTTTGTGTAAAACAATTGTTCCGCATGTATGACTTTTGCCAGCAACCGTGACGTGAAATTCTCAAAAGTGGCAGGAATTTAATATAGAAGCGCCACTTACCGAGTTGTTATGATGTAATGAGAAATAGGATTGTTATGAGAGTTTGCACTGGGCGCCCACGACAGGCTTACGGAACGAGAAGTGAATGTCATTATTAACGGACGTTCTGGCGGATCTGGAACATCTGAAACACAACGAGCAAAAAAAAATTATTAATAATTTATAAATAATAAATTCTTATCATTTCCACCAAACAAAAACAGTTTTTCGATCTCTCTTTCAACCCTTTGCTTCCGACCCTTAATATTATATTATATTCTAAAACACAATACAATTGTTCTCGTTTTGAAATTTATTTTCTTTGGGGGAAAAAAAAGAAGAAGAAAAAAAGTTGATACATAACGCTGGGGCACATTCGCCCGAAAAAACAGGTATTCTGCAATTTCATCGTCAGTCTTTCTAATATGAATACACCGTACGAGGTAAAAATTTTTATAAAACAATTCATGTAAAGGACGTTAGCGAACAATCTTTTTCTTTGATGAAGTTTTTTTCGCCTGGTTTAGCCATTCGCGTACCAAAATAAAGGATAGACTCTCGCGAGTAATAGAGGCTGTCTCCATAAAACCATCAAAGAAAAGCGTAAATGTCGCAGTCGCGGCATAAATACGTTTTATAGTTTGCCGGAGACTGTGAACATGCAAAAGGGAATTCTCAAAATAAGCGTGTTAGAAATTACTTGCAGCCAAGTTTAGCGGATAATGAACTTAAACGTTTGCTCACATTCAGTCGAGTTCTCCAATTAACATCAGGAAGTTTAATACCTCGTAATAAACACGATATACGCAAAAATCTTCTCGACAATTTTTGCGGGCATCATTCTTTCAGTTATTTCAGATTTCTTCTTCTCTCAATTGAAATATGTCTCATCGATTAATTCAACGAATAATGGAAAAAAAAAACATCTGCATGATTGATGTTCATTAAAAACATTTGCAAAAACCAACTTCGATGAATTAATCGATAAGAATTTCAGAATTTTAAGGAACAATTTTTGGAATCCAATTTCGTTTATTATCAACGAAATTGCAAGTTTTGTCTTTTGCAAATTCTTTAGTGCAGTTGACTTTTTCATATTCTCAAATATTTTAATTTTTGCAAATTCTTAAGGAAGTTGATTTTTGCTAATGTTTTGCAAAATATTTTTGAGATTCGTTGAAAATCAACGCTGAAAATTTCAGGCACATATATTAATACACTGTTTTACGTAGTATTGTTAAAGAGAAATTATTTCTTAAAATTATCTTTAAAAGAACGATTTAAAATTGGCTCTTATTTTCATCGGGAGGTAAGAGAAGAATACTTGTTTTCCACCTTCTGCTCTTCTCTCCACCCCAAAGTCTGGCAGAAAATTTATTTCGCTCGATCGAGTACAAACGTTATTCCCAAAGGCTAATCGTTAATCACTGATCGCATTTCTCAAAATAGGCAGCGCAGTCGTTATGATAAAATTCAGATAAAGCGTTTAATATGCAAGACAACGCCGACTGTGATATGATATTGCGCGCACGTTGCATAAGATCAACCTTAGACCGTTGTCTTCATTTTTTTGCCTTAAGTACTTCGTGCTTAAATTTCACTTGCAGCCAAGTATATTGAATGCCACGAGAGCCGTTTAATTTTGCAAAAATTAAAATATCACTTTCGACTAAAACTATTAAACACAAAAGAAAAAAAAAATTACTACATATTCGGTATTTAATTGATCGTGAAAAAAAAGAAACGATTGCCACTGAATTCAGGAGATGAAAGTATTTCATTCCTGAATATTTAAACGGCATTGTTATCTAAATGTGAAAATTGCTTTGCAGAACTTTGTTAACGAAGCTGTAAACTTCGTGGAAGCTCTTACTGTCAATTAAGGAGCTTATGAAAGATTCCATTTCAAAAGTGTACCGGCAGCGAGTTTCCGTGGCTCGACAAAAAGATTCAACCGGGACTAAAGCCATTTCCCTCGTTTTCACAGTTTCATTTCACGACAATATGTTTAAGAATTTTTGTCGGGGTTCTTTACCTCATCGACTACTGTCAGTTTTGAAATTTTCTTGTTTTCATAAGAAGAAAAAGAAAAAAAGATTGAATCGACAAATTACGTTACATTATGAGCATGACAAAGTCGAGCATGAAGTTTGAATTTTCAGTTTCCCGCTAAAAGTTTTTTTTTTGTTTAATTTTTATCAATGTTGATTAATTAATCGATCTATTATAAAATTATTTAAAGAAATTCTATCGTTTTATTTTGTATTTTATACGTACAATTATAAAATTATTTAGAAATTAGAATTTCTGAAGAAAATCAGAAATTAAATAAATTGGTAATTTTATGACATTACCGATAAAGTAGGGAATATTGGTGGGAAAAGTTATTTGTGCAATAATTAATATTTTTCTTAATTTTTGTACAATGTTTGACTTTTAACAATGATTCTTTGTTAAATTTCAAACATTTCTGTCTTTAAAAATCATGTTAAAATATAATTAAGGATGATAATAGATATTTTTATCAAATTATCTCAATGGGTAAAGATGTTAAAAGTTGGGAAAAAGTTAACTCGACAAAAAAAAAAAAACTAACAGTGGTTTTCGAAATCCACTTTTGGTAGTTTCAGCGACATCAATTTCCCCGAAATTCTCCGCGGCAGTTATGTCAGTTCGATATCCTATAAATCGTGGGCGCATTGTTTTTGCAAAACAAGAATGGACGCGCGAAACAAAAGTCCTACAACCGCGCGTACACGTGCTTAACACAATTTACATTCGACTGTGTGTGCGAGTGCCGGCTACAAAAAAAAAAAAAAAAAAAAAAAAAAATACAGAGTCCTGTAACTGATGCGATATGTGCGTCACATAACGTCGATTCGGGGCTAACCGTGCGGATTCAAGTTGAGCGGGCAACGCACTGCTGACAAAATTGAACGTTTGTCGAATCAACCAAAAACAAAAGGCGCGCCAGAAATATCAAATTAAAGAGCATGCTGTCATTGTGGTCAAACTGTCGTTTGAAAAATCAAGCTTCGACAAACGCGGCCGCGGCCACGTTATTTCTGCACTTTATGCCAACTTTGTATCTTGTAAAGCGACAATTTACATTGCG
>JABFQA010000804.1:0-16773 GCA_022817065.1 Probaryconus sp. ZL-2020 | reverse complement strand
TCACTCACTCTCTCTCTCTCTCTCTCTCTCTCTTTACCTTTCAATCAAAAGCAGAAAAAAAGGTAAAGAAACAATCAGAAAGAGTTAAATGAAACAAAGAAATGGAAATAAGAAAACAAAAAAAAAAAAGAGAGAGAAGAAAATGACTAGACAGAAAAAAGCGTTACAAGTGCACGATAGAAATCGATTCTAGCAAAGTGTAATCGAAGGAGGCAAAGTAACGCACCCGAGGCACTTAACGATTCCTCACGCGATACGTCGAACCGCGTGACCTGGACGGTTCCCACACGCGATGCGGAACACCATGTATATCACTGTAACGAGTCATTATATACGTGATCATACTTTAATTCCGATTGATTTCGTGCAAAATCATGTCACCAATTTACGTGATCGTGAAATATTATTTCTGAAAAAACAACTGTCTCAGTCTTTCAAAAAATATCGAACAACAGATTTTTGAAACTTTCTCACGACTCCGGACGCTGTTTTCATAAAAATTCAGAAAGATTGCATTCATAAGCAAAAGAGGTAAATGGACGTTGTTTTTTTTTTTTTTTTTTTGTTTTTGTTTTGTCTAAGCTCGGTCAGAAGATGAATATCGATGATTATAATTCCGGTGACGACATATGAATAATGATGAAAATCATAAAACTGAAACACAATTCAAACTTTTATGACAGTTAATTAACATTCGTACTCCGTCCAAAAAGCAACTGTACGTTGAAATTCGAGGCGAAATCTAAATATCTAAATAAATTGGCTTTTGTGATAAAAGAGTTTTGCCAGTGTTACGTACACATAGAGAAACGAAAGAAGGTAGAAATCAATGCTTTTTTTCATAACAAAACACGCAGCATAAATCCGTGAACGTTGTCTCCTGTAGTGGACACATTTGACGCATTATAATCATATGCATATCTGATTCGAATGTCAATGGTTGCCATTCCGTCATACAATCTGCGTATGTATTTGTTGATGCTCGAGCATGAATGATGCCCAGGTTGACATTCCATCATGCTCGCGTTTCCCAGATCAAAATAATGCTATGCGAGGTTTATATTCATAAATATTAAGAGAAGTACACGATGAACTGCGGACGTTCCGTTAGGAATCCATGAAATGACACCCGTTGCACTGTTTCAAAAAAAAGCCATCCTCGTGATATATTGTTAACATTACAAACCAAGGAATCATGGAATAATAAAAGACGATGCTCCCAGTTGTCCAATTGTTGCATTCCAAAAGAGTTTTGAAATTCTGAGTGCTCGATTTACGTGCCTTATAAATAAACGATTTATAAATCTTCAAATTTTAAAGCAGTTGTGCATTTCGAAGAAGTGAAACGCATTTTCACGTTCCTTCGTGTTTCCATTGAGATATGAAAATACAATTGAGAACGGTATGTGGAACTCTGAATTTAGAAACCAACTTATGTAGATTTTTAAATGTAATGCTAAATATAATTTTTATTTTTATCGTACGATTTACGTGATCCATTAAAATGTATTTTAATTATTTTGATTATCACAGCAAAACCCCATTTCACAGGAACACCGTTTCTCTAAATAAATATTTGAAAAAAAAAAACAAAAAAAATCAAATTCTCTTGAAACTACATTTATTGCCGTACATGAAGCTTTTATTTTTCCAATTCTGTTCCCGAAATTTATTGTCTCGCAGTTTTTGTTACGGTCCAAAAATCGAGCTCTTCTCGTTTCTGCAACTCGACAAACAGAAGTAGTTATAAATGAGTTGTATTTTTTTATTCCGAGCTTGTCATCGCATACACCTCTACTTAGTCGATAAGTCGAGGAAACTGAGCCCGGAATACAAAGAACAAACGTGACCTCCACTTACCAAGCCACGACCATTGGAAAGAATATACGTATGTTATACATATATAAACAGCAGCCCAGTTTAATAAATCCGTTAATCACAAATCTGACTTGCAGTTCGCTGGAAATTCAATTATCGACCATTTAAGTTTTTCGAATATAGTGGGAATGAACTGGTCGCCGTTGATGAATATTTATAATCGCGTTTTTTTGTCAACTCATTCCGCTCTCCAATTATGTTGATACGGATGTAAAAGAAAGACTGTCAAAATTGACAAAATTTATACGCATTGCATGCTAAATAAATTCTTCATTAGCAAATTATAAATGAAAGACAATATGCCTGGCATAAATCAAGCTTAGAAACTTCGCGAGACCCGATGTTATTCTCAAAAGTTAAATCTCATTCTTAAACATCTCTGTCATAAACTATAGACACTTTTTGCAAAATCCTATTTACCTTTAACAAAAGAGAGAGAGAGAGAGAGAGAGAGAGAGAAAAAATGAAAAAGAAGTCGATAAAATTTCGAAGAATATTTCTTGCGTGAAAATGTTTTGAAATTGAAAAAGGAAATTGATCTATTCGGAATGAAATTAAATATTAATCCGAGTCAATTTTTTAGCGATTTAAGTAGTCGAGTTATTGAAGGAGGCGTTTCTTTGAGCGAGCCACACAACGAGATATCCGATCATCGAGAAGTCCGCTTGATCATTTCGATCGCGCCGCTGAGCCTTTATGCTCATATTATGTATTTATTATGTTCGCCTACCGGGAATCAGTGTGGCAAAACCGCAGGGGCCAAGTAGTAGACAGCTCCTTCTTGTTGAATCCCGGCTGGTCTCGTCGCCGGCAACGTCTGCCGAGGTCGTTCCGAAGCTCATTAATTGACACCGCGTTGCTCGTTCGCCGATCTTGGTGGTCCCTTAAGCCTGCGCCCAACAAAACGGAACTCATTAGGACGGATTAAAAACATTGACTTTTCAAAATTTCATTCAAAAAATTACGCGGAAACAACGACAAACAAAACAACAAAGATTAATTACGTTAATCTCCTTCGTTTGTGATACAGAAATGCTTGTGGGAAAATTCCCATTTAATTGAGCAACATTAATTAATTGCTTTTCATATACGCGCTAATTAATAACAGTTAAAAGTATTCTCGGAATATTCGATACTTTTGCCGAGTCGTCCGATGATAATTGTACGCGCAAAATCGTCATTAGCTCATTACCATTTAATGATTATTCCTTAAAAAGTTTTTATTTTATCGAAATATCAAATAAGGTGACCACTCATTAGTGTTTCAGTCTTGGCCGTCAATTACTCCCTTATTTCTGATTTGCCTTTCTTCTGTCCGCTCCATATATGGCGTCCTCTAGGAACTCTATTTTTCATTCGTAACATTTTTTTGACCCGATCGTTTCTTTACCGGGTGCGTATTTCACTTCATTTCCTTCACCTTCGCACGATTATGCGAATGAACGAGGCATATGATTTTTCTGCAACTCGGTGTTCCGAGAGACTGGTTCGTGAGCCACGTCTCTTTCGTCGAATCGCGTTAATGCGATTCCGAGCGAACGCCCGAAAAAAGTGGCACGGTTAACATTCCACACTTCTTAACGTTGCGCAGTATGCTCTCCGCCGAGACCCGACTCGTCTGCACAGGTGATCACTTACCTGATTGTGGAAATGGAAGGATCACGAATCACCACGAATGTGTGCACCAAGACTATCGTGTCGTGCATCGGCTCTACGTCATTCGAATAGAAACAATTAATATCACATCCTCTGAAAAACCATGAACAATACACGGGAAAAAAGTTGTATTAAAAATTACTATATCATCTGGATACGCGAGGATATCGCTTTCATGTAAACAAATTTTACTATTACAATTTTTGTTATAAGGGAAGATTTGTTGTAAACTCCTACAAAAAAGTTGTATCTTATGCAATAGACATTGTAAACTCCTACAAAATTATTTTCAATAAGTTTTGAATATGTCAATATGATAACTACATAAAATAATTGTGTAGGAGATTTCTCCATCATTTTGTAGTATACAAAAAAAAAATAGTATAGTAAAAATTTAGAATCTCAAAGCGGTATCCTCATACGCCTAGATGGTATAGTAATTTTTAATATAAATTTTGTTTACGAGTACTCTCCAGAAAATTCAGTTGCAAAAACCTCGCATGCTATTTATCCTTTTAAAATTATTATCTTAAAAAAAAAAACAAAATTATTTTTTATAGTTAATTTCGTTTAAAAAAAGCATGTTTCTGTAAATTTGTTTTAGTTTTTTTTTTTTTTAACGTCGAAAGAACAAATAATTCGTCGTTAAAAAGAATGTCTATCCGTTTGATTGGAGCCGACAAGAATCCAGCAGAATAAAATCATTGTACGTCAGCGTGTTATCGGATTGATCGTAATAGCGGAATATCGATTCGGTGTTTTCGACTTGCATCGTCTAATGGTGATACGGGTGTCGATGAGCCTTCGACGCCGATGAACGTCCGAGTCAGTCAAGATGCAGGGAGTCTGCGTTTTTACACGACGTGACAATAATTTACAGTCGATCATTCGGCCATACATGGCCGCTGCGATCGGTGGCCTCGCGATACGTCAAATTAGCCCATATATCATGGCTTCTTTACCGCCGCCTTCGATTTATGTGCACGCGCATAATATAAATTATTAAATAAGCTCATAATACGTTCGCCTCGCATTTCCTCGGCTCTCGAATATGCGTGTATGCGTTTCTGTTAATGTTCGAGCGAAAGCGCGCGCGCGCGTGTGTGCGTGATCGCATCTTCCTCTTTTATTTATCACCACGAAGCAAGACATAATTATTCCGAGAACGAGACGCCTCAAATAAGATTGGTGATGCTAATGACCAAAACATCTATCTCGAATATGACCGAAGAAATGCGACAAAACGTTTCGTTTTATCATTTATAAGAGCTCCCGGAGGCTTGATTTACTGCGCGACGTTTGAAAAATCATCCTCTACGCAAATTAACTTTTTAATTAATTAAAATTTTATAATTATTGCTGCATTTGAAGGCGTCCCTATCTATTGTATCGCCTTATTTAATGTATATTTATGTTTATGGATGAGGCGTTTTTATGCGACCGAGATTAAAATAAATTTCACCGGGCGCAGTTATATAGAATAATAACGAGCGTTTTATTCAGCTGACTTATTATTTTGTTATTTCATATAAAAACATATCATGATGTGAAACGAGGCTCTTTTAATCCGAATCAGAAACCACTGATGGCAATTAAAATAAATTGCCATCGGGGATAATAGTCGCGACAGATGATACTTCGACAATTTTCTTCGCGGATATACGTTCAGTCGATGCGACGTAACGTCGAGGAACAATTCAGAAATTAACTATCCACGCTCGCGCGAGAAACTTGACACGAAGCACACCCTCTATTTAAAAGTGGCGCTCCGCCAAGGTATTACGGGCAAATCCGTAGGGTTTGTACATCCGTCGATGATTTTAGAATCCAATCGCGTAGTCCCAATAAAAGTGTCGAGCGCTAAATCTCGCTGAAGTCGTAGTCTCCGTCTTTGTCTTAGCGACGATCGTATTGACGTGAATTATAAGAGACTGAAGCCAGCGTTTGGCTCTCGCGGGAGAGGACGGAACGAGGGGGTCGGGGACGAGGGCAAAAGCAGGAAACAAACTAAGAAGCAACCCCCCCCCGACGCCCCCGGGGCGAGGGGCGGCGGGGGTGGGGAAAAAAAAAGAAGATGCCCCGACCATCGCGCGTACAATTTCGTAGCTCGCGCGCTGCCCTCTTTCCGCTCAAACTCTATCCCTCGACGGAGCAACCCTCGCGAAGCCGATTGGCTCTACCGAGGAATACAAGGCTTGTCTCATTTTACTTTACAAGGGGGGGGCGGCGGAGGGCGGGGGATGGGATTTAAAAATCGAGGAAATCTCTGACAGCTATTGCTCGGCTCGCCTCGACACCCGCTGCGACTTCGAATTAAATCTAAAATATTCAATAAACAAGGAAACAATCAATAATAGGGATTCATCTCCCGTTCCACCGTCTCTTCGTTGTTCCTCGTTATTCAGTTGTGTGTTGCCCTTTTTTCTTTTTTTTTCGTACGCCCTGCCTGCTCTTCCGCCGAGCTTCGGCTCTCTTACTATTCAACCGGCGAATCCTGATATGTCGGTAATTAAAATCAGTGACGAGGCACACTTTCGCCCTCCGTTAGTCTCATTTTTCGCCATTAAGTTTTCTTAACACGTAAATGAAACAAAGTAGGGCTACAAGGGAATCCGATGTAATTAATTCCAAATCGCCGCTCTCCGCTGATGAATACGTTTCGAATGTATCTTCGGAAAATAATAAATCGTTGGATTGACTGAGAATTCTGTGACTGTTGACAGTATGACGATCGTTGTTGGCAAAAGTTTTTTGTTGGAACGAACGATATTGGACGTTGAATGTGTAGATTTTTTGTTGATATTGTTGTTGTCAGGGTTGCTCGTTGAAATGTATAAATAAATGTTACGTATTCGACCCCCGAGGCAATTCGTCGTGGAAAATGATTCGGATAAAAGGTGAAGATCAAATAAAGAATGGAAGCGGACGACACTTTGAGTCGCCAGTCGGCGAGGGTAGATCGATGTATGGATTACTAGCAAATTGTGAAAAATGATTGTGCTTTATTGGCAGAGCTTGTCGATGCGAGCTATTAGTGACTGTGAAATTGTTGCCTCCAATCATACGCACCTGACCTGAATGCGAGAGTACTTCCATCTCCCTTTTCTTGTCGATTTCTCTCTTCTCCTCGCGCACTACCGATCATCGTCCCACCTCCGGTATTGCTGGAGGTGGGATGTACCATCACCTTCGCTCCTTTCTGATACGTTCGATTGCTACTCGTTTCAACGTTTTACATTCGAGGACGCGCGTTATCGATAATCTTCGTTTTTTCAATTAAACCGAAGGAAATTGAAAACGAGAATCTTGCCTCGAACAAACAACTCGTAAGGTTTCGGTCTACATTCCTCAGAAACATTCAATCAAATAAAATTATTCCGTCGCGACTTTTAACTCCGAATACAATTTCGTTGTTATAATTATAGAACTATTGCGTATGCGACTCTAGCGGGAAAACTTGTCAAGCCTAAAGTAGAAACGCAACAGCTGATAAATTATTTCGCGCGAAATTTTTGAATTTATTAGAAAGAATATAAAAAATAATGAAATAAATTACAAATTATTATAATATATGGTTATCACGATTCATTATATAATAAGTATCACTTGAATTACTTTAATTAAAACACTTTTATTTTGTACAAGATTTATTTTGAATTTAAATTTTCGCTAACATGCGACTTCAGCTGCAACTATTCCGCCCACCAGATAGTCCTAATATCGCTTACAATTTTATGTAATATTTCTACTAATATATATATTACGGTCAAAAAAATCAGACATTACTGTAAACAGATTAAAAAAGTTACTGCATGTATAATATTGTGTACACAATTATGGGATATCATTAAAGGCTAATCAGTTTCATCAAAATGTGAAAGAATAAACCATATGTGAAAGAAACCATTCATCGTGGCAAACGTACAACAATCAGCCAGGCGTGTTCCGGACATCACATTTGTATAACAGTTCATATTAAAATTCTGATTGTGATAATAACAGTGAAATAAAAGTTAACTATGCATACGCACTTGCATTAACATATGAATATTAGTTTCTGCATGAATTGTGCGTGTGCAAAAGAAAAATTATTACCGCATGACGGATTTTGTCATTACACGGAGACGTGGCAGGAAATGAAACGAATAAAAAAAAATATTATAACATTGTTGGATTTGCATCACAAACCATATTATGTTACTCGGCGTTTCGTTAACAATATCGATTCTTCACGGTTCGGTTACACGAAACTGCGTTACGAACATTATCCGAATAATTATAGTCTCATATCATAAAAATATAAATTACCGGAGAATGATTAAACATATTTAAAAGTTTCAAAGTTTCGCACATTAGACATTTTCTTAAAATAAATTGAGGAAAAATAGATAGCCTTTAATAAAGATTGTTAAATGTATAACGAAAATACAAAATGATAAATCGGTCGTTGGTATTTGGTAAAAGAGGATGTTTAGACACCTGAACGTCCTACTGGAACGAGTTGAAATCACGAAGAAGGAATAAGAGGTAGCGACTCTGAATGCTGAAGGTATTCCCCGCTGTGCGAAGGTTCCCCTCCCCCCCATATTACCTGACAGGCTACTAGCTACTACTTACAAATTACTTTATATCTTCGAAATTAGTTATTCTTTTGCTTAACCTTTCCTCCTTCATATTTTCGTCCATTCACATCATAATAAGATTAATTAAATGTTAAATTTCGCACCGTCACCCAATAAATCAACAATGCCGCAGCATGATATGCAATTTAACTTCAATTATAACGACGTAATAATACATTGCATTGAGTCGAAACAAAAATAAATGAACACATCAAAAAACAATTAGGATAATTTGAGCATTTTCCTTTAACAGCAAATAAAGAAAAATCAAACTAGACAAATTCATAATTAGACGAAGGTATTTTGAACAATATAAATATCGTAAATGTATATCCTTCAACGAATCTTTTTCCGTTTTAATCCTGTCGCATTGTCGCGAACGTTCAAAGGGAATGAAAAACAGCAGAAACTGTAGTCATTATAGTCGTAACAACATGACAGAACTATCGTTAAGTTCATTGTCACTGAAATCTTTTGTTCTCGTTTGTCCGACTCCATGGATTGCCCTTCCTGGCATCGTTGACCATTTAATTCGTTGCCCAGACGCGGTGGTCCACGCAGGACGCAGTTGTAGCGGAGAAACAACGTTGGTAACAATGCCAATGGCTCATAGCCACGGACCACACATCATGGCACCCTATCTACTCCTTTCCACCGCTAAATTCCAGAAGCTACATTCTATGATGAATTGACGGAACGCGAAAAAACGTAATGCTCAGTCAATTCCACGAAGGCTCGACGATCTTTCAACCTGCATCGATCCAAACCACATTTTTCACTAACGTGTAACGCAAGCATCAACAAAAAAAAAAACAAAAAAAAAGTATGCAATAATAGACAAACGAATTAATTTTTACAATTAAATAATTAACCGTCGCATAAGAAATGACACTTAAGGAGAAAAAAAAATTGCATTACGTCCCCTTCGTTTTTCCCTTTAAAATTGGCAAGGATAGAGCTCCGGTATACTGTTATAATAAATTCACACACTTAATCCCACAAGGCAAAAAACGTCGAAGCGACAATTTCTCGGTGCATTAGAGGCAGAGCCTACATATTTTATGGGGATTTTTGCATATCATTTTATGGCGCGTTAAAGCGACATTTAAATGTGGCAGCTGGATAAACAGCGCCCGAGCCTGTTCTCTTTGAAATTAAGGGGGGGCATGATAAATCTAATGCATGAAAAGCCCTTGGGAGCGAAGAAGACCAGGAGAGAGGATAAGTGAGAACGAGATACTCGTTGACCAAAAGTAGGAAGGGTTTTCCTGAAGCATTGTGCAGCGGAGTGTCTTGTTTGCACGATATGTGATACATGTGTCCATCCCAAGGATATCGACAGAATGGAATATTTGACAATTTATTTTACACATAATCCCTATCTCCGGTAGGGTCCTTTTAATGCCATTCTCCCCACAATTCACATTATTAATCCTATATTGTTTTTCAATAATAAATGATTTATTGCTTCTACATGAAATATTTACTATCTCATCGAAGAAAATTTTATCAAGTCACGAAACAGGGGGGAAAAAAATAGATACAATATTAGATAGATACAGCTTAAATAAAATTGACTGTTTTTCGCAATAAATTGATTTATCATTCGAATCATAATCTAATTATCAGTTTAAAAGATAACAATGGAAACTTTACAAAAGAGCAGGATGTGGTGCATAACCTACAGATATATCGCAACATATCCATTGGCTCTTAATCCTGTACGTTATAACACACACGATCCAGCTAGTGTACAAATCGCGTGCAACGCGTGCACAGTGTGGTATTGTGACTCGTGCCCACTGATCGAAACGAACGACCGCCATCGTGTTCTCAGTTGTTGCTTTCACTCTTGGATGAATCTCAACATCCCTACCAACAACAGTTATATCCCATGTTGTTGGTGCCCAAAGTGACACAAACATTTATTTCATAAAAGTGAGAGAAAAATTTGCCATACAAATTTCAAACGCAATCCGTAATCATTTTATATATTGTAAATTAAACCAAGAGGTATTTCGATACGAATATAATGTTATTAAATAAAAAAGAAAGAAAAAAAAGAATCAAGGAGCAAAGAGAACTGAAGAGCAAATATCATTTTAAAGAATAGCGGTATCTAAACAGATAGACGGTATGCAGGTCCAAGTCAAAGAGAACGCTTCTGATACATCCCGGGGGAGCATCCGTGCCCCGTATCCGTAACGTTTTCCTTCGCTTTGATTTATGTCCTTATAAATGACGTCACTCGCCCACGTCCGGGATTCTTTTCTAAGCCCCTAATGTGTACACAAAGGATCCGCCTGACGCCGTATTATCCCGCGTGTAACGTACACGAATTGACCGAAATCGAAACTTATTGTGTTTGTCATCGCGCGAATATTTGTCATTTGCTTTGATTTATGAAACAACGCTCCAGCACGATAAGCGCACGACTCGCCGAGGGAGCTCGATTCATTAATTCGTGAATAAGTTGTTTTTAAGGGGATCTTTGATATATGATAGTTATATCGTAGGATTATGGCTTTTTGAACAAAAGTTCTGTATCGTTTAAACAGTACATTGTTTATGAACAGTTATGGATACGTTTAACGTGATTTATGGTTGGAAAGAAAATTAAGTATTTCCATTGACAAATGTCTTAATTAACATTTTATTTTTGTTATGCTTCGTTAAATCAGAAGCGATCAATTCATATTTTATTAAGTTTATGATAAGTGTAATACTTCTTTCTCAGAGATAGAAAGATTAGAGTTAACAGGCAAATTTACATGAATGTAATTCTCGTTGATCGTCATATTGGATCTCGCGCAGAGGAACCTTTTATTGAGCTCGGTTAACAAAAAGTTGTTCCACTTCTCGTCGAATGTAAATAAACAAAAATCGAATTTCCTCGATGCAAAAAAAAAAAAGATAAAATAGGAATGATTAAACGGGAACTCTTTGGAGCGTGAAAAGAGCCCGGAACGCATAACGAAGAACAAATGGCGTCAATGAAAGCCATTTTCTTATCATAATTTGTCGGCAGTAGAGCGCGATTTAATCGAGTAGGTATAATTCCATAATGGGTTTGGAAGTTGAGGGGGCGCGAGTAGTCTCGCGAGAGTCGAAGAGCAGCCGTCTGCGCGACGAAATGCGGAGGGTCGTCCCCGTAGCTGGTGCGTATAACTGGAATGACATAATTGAATAATATAACGCGCCGCTACCCTTCCTGAAGCCGTACCGCTGTACCGCCGATGAACCGATCCGGGTCTGGTTAAATCGAACTCAGTAATCCTGGTGTGAGTCAAGGACTCACGGGACCTCTCGTCACGCATATTTCATTACGCAAACTGCCAACTGTAACCCCCGCCGTCTACCACCACCACCGCCGCCGCCGCCGCCTACAATCCCAATTCCACCTGGTCTGATGTTGCTCGAATGAACTGTATCTCCGATTCTGTCAGAATTACGTCCCCCGTGGACATTCAAATATTCGACATTCAAGCCCTGACACACAGCTCTCAGATGCATTACCGATTTACTAACACAATTTTCAATATACCTTCGCCAAGCAACGCCGTTAAATACGTAGCGTTTCCACGTAGTGTTTATTTAATGAAATTCTCATCAAACACAATTTTACACTCGCAGGAATCATGTCGTAACGTTATCGTTATTACAGCGTTAATTAATTTTGAAAAATGATTATTATTGAAATTCGCAATTGTAATCGAAGAATTGCCAAAGTGTGTACGCGATGAATAACGTGAGAGCGAATAGTCGATTGCAAATGAATCTGTATAATCCACGGTATTAGTAAATGTTCTCTTGACACTAGCATATTCTCGTTTGGAACTCCATTTCGCATAACCCCACCTCTGGCTTACGGTTCAATATAATACCAAGTAATACCCTGGGGAAACGATTCTCCACGGATATACTGCCTTCACTGGTAAAGAAGGGTTTCTACGCCTCCACCCGATCACTTCTCTAGATTCACCCTCATAAAATAACGCGCGAATACGTTTTGACAATTCTATTACGATTATTTCGTCACACTGGCAGCTGCTACGCGTACACAAGAAGGATATGCACCGCGACGTTATGAAACCCTTATGAAATCAATTCGCTGAGACTCATCTTGTTTTATCAATATTCAATGTCAGCTAATGGCTCAATTATATTATTTCGAGCTTAATGTATATGCAAATAGAATTTCCACGCGGAGAAAAAAGAACAATTAAAAATTATTATAATTTTAAATAAGAATTATAATAGTAACATAGTAATCGTGATGTATCATGTAACTGTTATAATTATTACAATGTGCTTATTACAATGTGCTATATTTTTTCTCTGTGCACCATCGTTCTTTTAAAACGGAACTGAAGCGTTTAGAAAATATTAATTTACAAGTTATACCTATAAACAAAATAATAAATGAAATGGGAATTGTGTTGATAATGTGATTTTGATGTACTTTACATTTGTATATTGCTTTCGGAGTAACCATATGTCACGCCGAATCTGATTATAGCACTGCGGTATATTGAGTCTGCTTGAACATTGGAATTGTATATCTACATAATCTATTGTTAAAAGAACGAGAGATGTAATAGAGTTAGTCTACAGCAGAGGGATGCATTATCATGTAAATATTGAATATTCTCAGGCAACTGTAAATACATTTTTTTATGCGTATCGCAGGATCGTGTTATTTGCTGCATCAATTAAAAGTAATCTATATAATCGATCTTTTTATTCGCTATTTTCTTTTTTTTTTTTTTGCTCCTACAGTTGACTCTTTGATCTTCCATCTTTAATCATTGAGGTATTTTATGCGTCTAATTTCTAATCATTATTATTCAGGTAGAACGTGTAATTATCAGTTATAAAACAGGTGAACTACTAAAAAAAACACGTGTAGAAGTACCAGTAAATATATAGAATTTCTGATCATAGTCTTGAATCAAATATCATATGATGCAGTTCTGCCTCGGTTATTAACTGATCCGTCAGAGGCATATCATCTCGTGCACGTTGTCAGTTTGACAGCAAAAATCACTGATTCCGAAAACCAGAAAACAATTCTTTCAAATTCCTTTTGCATCGAAATCGTTCGGTTCGAAAGCCAAAAGATAAAAGATAAACCATTTGGTTGTCATGGAATTCAACTGCTCGTGAAAAGTTCGTATCAAAGTCATCGCAGATTTCGCAAGGTCGTAGAAAATGGCAACATGCAAATGCAAAAGCTATAATTAAATATTGCAAAAAGAAAAGGCCGTATTCGTTGGATCTCTTCTTTTTTAATTTAATTATAACCTGCCCTTCGATAAATGTTCGTCTTCAAGGCGTACCGGTTCGTCGAATAAGGATGCACGGGGATGAGGAAAAAGGGGTCTTAGCGTAACAAGAGACAGGGAGAACCCCTGCTATGGAACACATGTATGTTGCCGTATATGGAAATAGATTGCGAGCTCGATCGGCTGCCACGTGAGTGCGATATATCGCCGTCAACGAGACCGGGCCTGGCTCATGCAGGGATGCAAGTGCGAAGCGCAAAGACGATCATCCGGAATACGAGACTTAAATTTACTAAAAAGGGAACACTTGTCCTACTCTTTCGATACCAACGTACATCACGTGAAATACTCAACTTAAATTACAACAAATATTTGTTGCGATTTTTATCATATCGCGTGTTATCTCAAAGGAATAAAATTAAGTCCTTTATAAAATCATTTATGATTAATTTAAAACGTTACAAATTTATAACAAACAAACCAGAACAAAGCAGAATCGGTATCAGATATTAATACGATATTCCGATGTTCGTCCTTGTTTGACACGAGAATAAAAGTGAAATAAAAAGTCGCGCGACGAAGATGATTCGTCGAGGGTAGAGCTGACCCTTGTTCTCTTGTTGTTAATATTTAGGGTAATCCCGCACCCCGGAACAATGCAGAGGTTGCTCTTCCCCCGTGACGGGTTACCTCGATGGGGAGTGCCTAACGTTAACCTGTTTCAGTTTTGCCTCCAAAGAACTTTCACCCTTATCTCAATTGAGAGACCCTCCATTGCCGCCAATCCCCCGGGTTATGATTAATGGCTCGAGTGCGTATTAGCACCCACTTGCTGCTTCTCCCCCACCCGCTCGCCGATTTACATTTTCAATTTAATAATAATCCTCTCTGGAGACTGATTTACCAAACTGACTAACCGTAACCTTCTTAAAATGAGATCGCAGAGAATTATCTCACCTTATTCATTCCATCAATTTTATTTAAAACAAAAATGTATTTACGATTAAAAGAAAACATTACTTTATCTGGAAATCTGTAATCTTGAAGAACGGAGAAAAAGGAATAATATCTAAGTTAACGATTTATATAAACAGTAGCCCCAGCTGTTTGCGAACGGTCGTCGGTGAAAAATAACAATAATAATTCTGCCTGGTGATTTTATTGAATCGATTGGAAGCGTGTGTTTCTACAATTTCTCAGAAAATAGTATTCACAGTATGTGGTCAGTTTATGTTCGGTTCGTTCCACTGGATAAGCCCTTCGTTGCTGTTGATGCAGTTGATGACCATCACCGTGGAGCAACTGCTACGAATGCTGACGCTGTATCAGCAGATGGACCAAACTGACCAATGCTTTCTGGGGCACAATAAAGCTTCATACATTGTATCCACTTGGGACTATTGTTATCGTTATATGAGTTGCGTTGTACTTCGATTCAATTGACATTTGTGATGCAGAACGCTAAAATCGTTACAGCAAATTGTTCTTCATCATCAATAAAAGATGTTCTTTTTGTTGGAGTTCCCTTAAAGACATGATCACGTTGATCATTTTAATGAGTTTTTTTTAATACCTTATTTCTTTCTTCTTTTTCATTTTTCAATGATTTTTTTTTTTTTTTGCAAAAACAAAAAAAAAAAAAGAAATTTGTTCCCTCGCCGGTACACGTTCCACCTTTGGCATAGAAGGACTTTTTTCTAGTACAAAGCATGTGCAACATGAAGCTAGAGTACAAGATCTTGAGAATATATCAAAGAAGGAGGAGAAAAACAGGAGGAGAAGGAGGAGGAGGAGGAGGAGGAAGTAAAAGAATGCGTGTCTACCTAATGGGCGAGCATTGGTAGTTGGCGTGCCGGTCGTTCGCGGCACGCAAACTTGCGGCACGGTCGACAAGCGAGCGAGCAGCCCACCATCGGTGTCAGTCGGCTGATTGACAAGCAGAAAGATTTAACCGCGATTATTATGATCGTACCATTTCGTTCGTCACTAAAATTGGCCTTAGGTCGGCGTGGGGTCATCCGTTAATTATAGTGGAGGCGGTGAACCGAGCGGACGGTCTATTCGTTTATCGTATCAGAATCGGGCCCGTCGATGCCCGGACTCCGGAATCACGGCGCTGCTCGATACCGCAGAAAACACTGGCTACGAACAAAACGAGCCAAACAAATCGAACAAAGACGCGAATCAATCTCGACGAAGTACGTGCACGAGATGAACGCTGTGCACATATATGCCCATGCATCCGAGCGCATGCCACATGCTACACAGCCGCTCGTGTTGCACTCGCGCAAATTGCCCATCGCACGAAACGATATCATTTCTCGTGAACCTATCCTTCCTGCCATCGATTTAAATATTACGTTTGCTCCAGAAACTATCAATGCACAGATTCCATGGGAACTGAAATTGCAATGCGAATTTTTGGTCAGAATTCTCTGGGACAAATTATATTTTATTTTATTTTATTTTATTTTATTTTATTTTATTTTATTTCATTTTATTCTGAATTCTGATTAAATGTATAGTTTTATCTTCGGCAATTTAAAATATCTCCTAGAGTAATCTGCTGCGATTTCTCCTGCAATTATCTCCGAATTCGGGAGTCATGATTACCGGATTTGTAAAAATTACTCTCAATTTTGATGAACAATACTCAGTTTTACATAGACAATTGGATGTTTCCCGGAAGTTACGTGCGACTGAGCGTGAATGCCAAGACAAAATTAGATATCTATCCCACGCCATTCGAATAAGATAAGATCTTGTGAAACTTACCGTTTCCCGATGTTCAATTTCCACTATGATGTTTGTCCTGCCAGATTCCCATTTTGCACTACAATAGAAATAATTCCTTCATTTTAATGTTGCTATAAATCGAACGATCCAAAATAAACGGCTAAAAAAGGAATTCAAACTAAATTATTGTTGTTGTTCATTCTATTACGTCTCGACGTTATAAAATATTAATAATTTAAGTTTTCTTACTAAATAATTTCATTTCAATATCTTTTTAGAAACTATATTTTCAACTGGAACACATTTGTTATTTTTATTAACAGTATAATTCGATATCAAATATTTGTTGGACATTTTTCAGGGCCATGATTAAATTAGTTGAGAAAACGAAATCTATCCCTTATAAGTACGAAGTGAGTTCAAACAAATACTAACATGATTAACGTTGACCTAATAAGGTTTCAGATAATATTACGAAGATAAAATGAACTTTTATAATAAAATCGATTTCATTTGTACATTATTTCAGAATAAAATCTTTTATCGAAAGAAAAATAATCAAAATATGGTTTCTATTAATATTTTAATAATTTTAT
>JABFQA010000803.1:0-16779 GCA_022817065.1 Probaryconus sp. ZL-2020 | reverse complement strand
GCTTTAAGCAATATTTGTAAATCCATTGCTTTTCAGTTATTTTAAGATAATTCAAAGATAATTACAAGATCTATATTATTTAAATTATTTTTACCTGAACCCTCTTTCACGTGAAAAAAAGATATTGGTAAGCTTTACAGAAACAATAAAAAATTAATTAAAAATGACCTGAAACATATCTTTGGATAAAATATAATCCCAGAAAAATATGATACGATATAATATTTGGAATTTAAATTACTTTTCGTTCCTCGTAAAACCATTAACGCTTCGTCAGCAAATCGAAACAGTTATTACCCGGCGCGCGTATCGAAAGGTCAATTTCCACGTAAGCATGTATCGTTGCATTGTGCATGTTTCGTGTGTTATCATCATCTGAGATCACATATCAATAGGATTTGCATAAAAATCTATATGTTCGCGCTTCGCGAATTATACCCTGCACTTTTTATCCTGGAATGTTGATTTTAGCTCCGAGAGTTTTAAAAAATTATGGCATGGAGGCAATATATTTTTAATAACGCCTGTCATATAGATTTGTGATCTACAATCATTACGAGGGTGAAACTGAAAAAGGATTATATAAATCTGCACGAAATAAAATTTACAAGCTCACTCTCAATGTTGCACAATTTATGGTATTGATTAGCCAAAGAATAAATTCAATTTTCACGTTGTTCGTTTTCACGATAGCGTTTTGTTTTGTTAATGGTGTGTACCTTCTATAAATTTCACCCCCAAAAACTTGAATATTAATTGTTTCAACGGTGTAATTAAAAATATACGCTATCACCTTTTTCATGTTCAGTATTTGAATGTTAAATTTACTTTTGATTACACTTTATGTTAGTAAAGTTTCCGAAAATGATTAGCTTTCTTTTCAGAAATAAATTATAAAATTAACAATAATATAATTTGAAATCAACAATTGTAGCTTACAAATATGGCAATTTATTTCATTCGGAGTAGTATTTTATTGCTCTCTGAGTAATTTTATAATAAAATCAGACATTCCAGTAAATCTCTGATCGATTGTGGTGTTAGTGCTACAACCAAGAGAGAATAATATGACATTTTATTTGAGTCGCCCTCGACATTCTTAGTATAATATTTATTGTACGACCTATCTTAAACGTCTATTTCCTTTCTCGATACGCGCGTTGACATTTGAGAAATTGAACTACATTCAATTTAAAAAAGAAAGAGGACCTTTAAACGCTTACGTAAGAAGGTTCTGAATAATCGCACATTTAATTCATTGCAAATTTTTTTACAGCTCACATGTATCGTAATTAAGGTTTGCTTGAACAAACGCTCGAAGTTTACTAAAACGTTTTGAGCGTCCTACGGGCACCGGGGGCGTTTCGTACTTATACATTTTGCAATTCCTTAATTCCAGCTTCGAGTTTCAATGCGGCGCAGTTTGAATGCAAAAGATGCAACAAATAAAGCGCCGTGTTGTATTTATCAAACATTTATTTGTATTTCCTTTGACTATGCAATGCGCAGCAGTAACCGCAGTAGACTTATGAATTGTGTACTGATGTTCGGGTAGTGGTAAATCTGACGTGTGTATGCGTCTGATCGCGAAACGGAAGTACGTGTGCGAGGGTCTATGTAAACGCTTTTGCTTCTCGTCTCGCGGACGAAAAGGGCTCGGTTTTTAAAGGCTGGTTTCGGCAAAAACACACGCTTGCTGCTGCTGCTGCTGCTGCTGCTGCCAGTCGTAAGAGAGAAAGAAGGAGAAAGGAAAAAAAGCACGTCGATTTCTCGCAAAGAGAAAGAGAGACGGAACGAGAGAGAATGAGAGTCAGTCCGCGGCTGATTTCGATTGAATAATTTATGTTTCATTACGGGCCGGGGCTTATAGGCGCCTTGCAAACGCTATTCCGTACATTCAGAAAGGCCTGTGCACACAGACTCCGGGAATCCGGCGCTGCCGCCTTTCACATATTTCCTATAGGCATTCAGGCATCGTGAAAAGAATTTTGTATCTACGGTATTGAGAACGGACAACCGATATCGTCTGGTCAAAATACAATTCTTACATTGCCCCGAAATAATATGGACTGAGCTTATACCTTTTATTTCGTAATTAACTGTAAACACTGTTTTATTCGAACCCTCAAGTTACTCGGGCATTCAATGCCCATTCGATAAGGAATATTTCACAACGTAAATAGACGTAAGTATGATGTTTGTGTTCGACAAATGAAAGGTTCACCTGCTTTATTATTGCTCAACTGGAAATTCGCTAACGGGGAAAAATTGTACATTGATGTGCAAAAGGTATTGATATTTTTCCTGCCAATTGTTTTGGCAGGGTTCAGTGGCCTTAATAATTTTTAATACGAATGTGGTCATTCTTCCGCGATTACAAGCCCAGACAAAAATCAACGACTTATTAGGATTTAGTAAATTGTTAAATAAACAATGTATTATAATACTTAAACAAAATATCTTTAAAATAAAGATGTCAGGAATTAATTATTAAATTCGAGCAGAGTATAAAAACATTGGAAAGCAAAAATCTAAAATCTCGACCAGTTCGAACATTATCATTTTCCGAGTACGATTTGAATAATGGAGAGTTGGAATTCAATCAGAGTTGACAGGACGAAAAATCTAATTTGACATTTCAACTGAAATTGGCTAGAAAAAAGGCGAGTCCTAAATTATGAAAACTTTTGACGTCATAAATAATTCTTAATTCATTTCCGGGAAAGTATATGCTAATTTTACGAGAGACACTCAGAAAGTTACAGGGTGTGATAATAGAATTATAAATATTTGCATCGAGCACCCCTCGTTTGCGTCGATAAAATTGACATTCGCAGATAGAGTTCGGTGAAACGACGGGTTTGTGAAATTTCAGAAAAGTCGAAATTCGAGGGTTGCATTATTGAGGCCCCCAATTTAAGACGCTACGCGATGTCACCGGCGAGCGTTCATGCTCATCAATATTTGATGGCAGGTTGGTGGGGGTATCGAGGAACCCCTCGATTTCGCGAAATATTGTTTAGAGTAGGGTAGAAATTGATAGGGTACTACTGGGTACACGTGCACAAATACTCGCTTACAAAGCGTCGCGAGGTCGAGAGAAAAAGGTGCGAGGGGCACGTTGGCATTTCGAGGAGGACTTTGCGTTACAAGCCCCACCGTTTTTTAATTTAATGCGAGTCAATAATTTAACGTGCCTCTTTGATTTACCGAGCCGACCCTTCTTCGCGCAACTTCTTATCAGTCTTTCGCGTATCCCAAGGCACTGGAGTTCGATTGAAGAATGAAGCACGAGCCAGCTCCCCCAACTTCATCATTTTCAAGAGTCATTTCTTTTTATTTTTTTTCATAGCCAAAAGTGTAACGTGCAGCAGATTAAAGAGATCGTTCGAAATTATTTTTACTTTGAGAAGGGTTGGACGGCTCCGGAATCGACCAAAGCGTTAGTTATGTACCGCTATTTGTTTTGATTTTGAATCGCGCTCAGTGGCGAGGTATAAAAAATTGCACGCCATTTGTTTTGATTGAAATAATATCGCACGACCGTGATTCCCTCAGTTTGATCCTTTTAATTGAATATTTTTGTTCCAGGATTTACGTTGGATTTATAGAAGCTAAAGTTTCTATATAGTTTACGTATTAGTTAAACAATTTTAATTCTCTTATATTTTAGAAAATACTCGAAAATGATATCCAAGAATATTTATCACGTTTAAGGTGCATTATTAATCGACCGCCTTCATTAATAGTCAAACTCGTATTAATTTCTCGTGTATTCTCCAAGTCATCTGCTTATGAGAAAGGATTATTCTATACTTGCAAGATAATGAGATAAAATCTAGGGGGTGCTATTGCATTGCTGTCGGATGGGTTTGATTACTCGTTATCGGTGTAACTCTACCGTCATCTGCCATCTGATAAAGGTCTGTGCGAGTAATTATTAATCATAGGCCGGGTAGTATAACGATCCAGCCGAGTCTTATCTCAGTGTCGAGTGATGTATGTATACGTGCTGTATACGCTTCAAGTCCGAGCCACGGGGGGTTGGTACTGGTTGGCGGTGGCGGTGGCGGTGGCGGTGGCGCCGGTGGTTGGTCGTTTACTTCAACCAACGTAGTAATACTTCACCAAGATAACAACTAATAATCAATAGCAGCATTGCTTGCGAACTTACGTATTTGTATAAGTCTACACAGAATACAACTGCCCTCGAAATGCTACCTTACGCAATCAACATTTTCTTCTTTATTCTCCTTACTTTCCTACTTCTTATTCCATTTCAGTCGACATTCTCTCATAGAAGGCGTATAGGTCAAAGGTTTTGATGATGTACGATACCATAAATTTACACAGGTTCTGTTGTTAAAAGAAAAAGTATGTCAACTTCGCGTAGAATATTTTAAAAGAATTTTATTTAAAAGTCTTATCTTTTTCCCAAAATAGAACTATCGTATTTTATTTCGTTTTTTTTTTTTGTTTTATTAAGGAACTAAAATAAGATACCGACTGATTAAGAACATTATTTCTATCCGTGTTGAATGGTATTTTTTTTTTTTTTATCTAAGACGTTTCCAAGTTTTCCGATAACTTTTGGCAATTAATTATCCGTCACCATATGCCGAAGTTTGTCAAGTTCCTTCACTTATCAGGTAGCTATCCCCTTTGGCACATATCGTAGACCTTCCATTAATAGTTCAATTATTAATATATTACAGGTCGCTACTCGATTATCTTGCTGAACTCTCGTTACAATCGATCGCAGCAAGTATTAATTGGTCACGTGTTGTAGACTTGAGTTTGGCTAAATTTTAATATCAGAGCTCGTGTCTTGAATACGATATTCCGGGGCGTTATTTGCGGGGATGAAACTTTGACAATTCGGTTTACGATCTTCATAAATTTTTCTGTTACGATTATATTGTCATGTTATCTATAACAGAAGGTCTGTTATTGTGGGAGCATTTCAAGAATCCCAATCTCAGTGTATTGTGGCCTCTTAACGTTTCCGCTTATGTAGTTGGCATTACGATTCATACTTTTTTCTTTTGACGAGTGTTGTCAGTCGATTTGCATTCCTGTGACACTGAGCGACAGACCGAGTTGGATTCCAATAATGTGGGATTTGGGGTAGTCGCTTTTGCAGGGTGCTCCTGGAATTCGATATTGCGTTATTCAATTTCAAATGTATGCTCTTTTTGACGTAAATTGTACTCCCTATCATGTATCTTCTCTATTATGTTTGCCATCAAACCAAATTCTTACGAGATTTTGACAATTTTATTTCTCAGGGCAATAATACAGCAAGAAATGGCAATCGTTTAATCATACACGTAAGTTATGAAATAAAAATGTTCTGCGTCAACCAGTTTATAGATTTGTCAGACAATCGTCGATTCTGTTTTAATTGAAATAAGAAAAAAAATTTTCTGGTCAAAAGGTGAGTTCGAGGGAGCAGTGATTAAAGATGCGATACTAGAGGTTTCTTATCGAAATACGTCTTTTTCGTCTCGATGGGGTGGTTTCGTTTTACGATCCTCTTTCAAGTACTCGGCAGTTGGTAGAGTGTAATAGAGAAAGAGGTAGAGAGAGAGAAGCAATCTCGTTACGAGGGGACCTGTTAGAATAAAGTGTGATTAGGAGGATAGTTATGGCATTTTGTATTATAATTCCGCGAGGGTTATCCTCACGGATTCACCCTCCAAGGAGTCGTTAAAGCCTCGCCAAGTTTTCGGTCGTATACGACGAGTGTAAGATATCTTCTTGGATTTCCTCGCGAGGACACGATCGCGTGCGCGCTTACCTGTCTGATGTTTATTTAAAGCGGAAGCCGCCTTATAATTGCGCGTTATTCGAAAATACCAATACGACTCCAAGGTCTTGACTCGGAGGATCTACAAAATCAATGATAACCTGGGAGTTCCTTTCGTTGCGCCTCTGCCTTCTTGTTTATGTACCAAAGTATCTCTGGCGAATGTTGTATTACTTTCTGGATTGAATTAGCTCAATATTTGCCAAATCCATGTTAGCGGTGGGTTGTTAATTCAAGAGCTCGAGAATCTTCAGAGGATGCGGGCTTAGGATTGAAGATCCGGGTTTTCTCATCACGGTTTAATCGAAGTTTCGAGAAAGTTAATCGATTGATCTTTAGAAGACTCTGGAGAATTAACTGAAGGAAACATGGCCGACCGGTCGCTACCCGTATTTGATTGTTTAATTAGTAAGATGACCCTGCTATTTCCCAAAGGAGCTTCCGAGCACGAGACAAATCGAAAGTGATAGAAGGCGTATTATCAACCTTGCACGCTATTATAACACTTGGTTCTCACTCTCACTCTCTCTCTCTCTCTCTCCTAGGAAGTACTTAATTCAATAGTTACTTCGACCATAATCCTCAAAATTAAATTTGACGACGAATGCTCTTTAAATACGTTATAGACATTCGTTTAATTAAATATAACAGACGCATGCAAAGCAGCAGCACTAGGTTATTTATTCTTCGAATAGTTTGCCAGCACGAATGCAAGCGGAGAAACACAAAACAAGATCGAAACTAAGGCCGAGAGAATCAGACGCAGACCAGAAAGGATAGGTGACTCCTTGTGAGGAGAGCGAGAAAGAGGTTAAGAACCAGAGATGGAACGAGAGACACTCACTAACTCCAAAGATCGGGCAGGCTGGATTTCTGGTGTATAGGGGTATTAATCCCTACCCTCAATTACCCTTTGTCTTGGGCACAGCTTGGTCCACTTGTTAAGACACCGCTACTGTTTGTCTTAAGAGATGGGCATCACCCTCTTTGGAAGGTTGAAGTGCTTTTGGAGGTAAGACTGTTTTGCTAGGGTGTACTTTACAATGCGTCTGTAACCGTAGACGAACTGCTACGGCAAGACTACTGATCGTTGTGGTTTCGTTTAAGTATTCCTTGTATCTGCACTGATTCACCGAGGCACCTTGGAAAGCCGTTTGAAATTGAAGGTTTTTGATAGATACTGTATAGCTGCGTCATTTACCTGGTATTATTTTCTAAAGACGCAGTCACCTTTAATGATCTGTGTTTCCAGCTTTGTACTTCTCGTTTTGTTATATTGTTTAATATTTGTTGTTGCTATTTGTATTACATTTTAGAAGACAACTTCAATAACATTTAATAGCAGACTGTTCAATATCATTTTATTCTTGTATAAATATTATAAGAATAAAATAACATTCGAAATAATTTTTAATTTACAATCTGTTCTTTAATTTCATAGATGGTAATATATTTGTTTCGTTGTTTCGGTTGACGTTACAATAAGTCATTATTAATTACATTGTGATTAAAGAATTAGGCGTGATTGTGTATGTACAATAAAGATCAAGCGAAAGTGAAAAGTTGGTGGGATTGAGGCCGTCAGCTCACGAGATAAAGAGAGCGATATTTCGTATGAATTCTCGTGTAAACATTTGCAATGGATTTGTGAGCTATTCAAACGGTTAAATTCTCTTAAGAATTTGGTTTGTGCAGGGGTGTGCCACTGTCTTCGCTCTTGCCGCACGTCTGCGCTTTCTTACTTCCACGAGTTCCTTTCTGTACTTGCCTCCCTTGACTCTCACCCTTTGTATTTCTAACAATTGATATTCTTCTCTGTGTAAAGAAACAGATTTTCCCCTCGTCGATGTCGAACAAATAATACTACCAACTCTGTAAAATCCGAGAAATCTTTGGACTACTTGTAATTTCTTCCGGCCGCATCTTCTTTGCTCGCGTTATTTCTCCTTTGATACTTCCTGAACCAAGTTTTCATTCGCCGCGGGACAAATCGATCGACGGAATTAACGTCGCTTCTACTGCAACACCTTGTACTATTGCAGTCTTACTTGTTGGTACACTTGTACTTCACGCCCACTTCAGCTCTTCAAGGAAATGTTTGTGTTTTAAATCAAATTTATAATGGGATGCAATAAAATTTAATTTTATGATTGTAAGATAATGTCCGACCATATTAATAATTACTTTTAATTGAAAAAATGACACGACGACAATATGAGTAATCATTCCTTATGAATAATTATATCGTGTCTCTCTGTTATAAAAATTATTAGTTACTTAAAGGTATATAGTCTAAAGAAATAAATTGAAATATACATATATTATAATTTTTCCGTGCACTTAAGTATTAATAGATACTTTATCTCAATGTCATGAATAAAAACTCGTTCGTATTTTACGATAATCTATGCGGTCTCGCTTAACTCGTAATAAGAAATATATCTTTCAAAAGCAATCATATTTTAAAAGTGAACTGGATAATTCCGTTTTATATGCTTCGTGTATCGCCGTATTTGATTCTTATCGTTCAGTAATCTATAAGAGTGAAGACAATTCTAATGAATCGTACAGTGCCAAAGACACATTAAATTTGAAAATATAAAGGGTGAGTTTGTTTCTATCCCGAAGTTGAAAGGAATATGGCTTATTTGCGTGCTGAAACTTTCTGGTAGCGTTGCATGCTTTGCCATTGATAATTGCTTCACAACAGATTTTATTTTATTTTCCCTCTCCCCTCCCCAACCGGTCCCCCGGCTACTCGTCTTTGACTGGTTACGTCAATGCACAAAAGTTTATTTCCGTATCAGGATATAATGAGTTGCAGATAATAAACTTTTGCCTCTATCTTTTCCACCAACTTTTTCGTTTTTCGTTACGTTTCATCTGGTGCCATAAACCAGGTGCTTACTTTTATTTATAATATGGAGATAAAACTTTTTGCGGGTAATTTTCAATACGTGATTACGCGTATGATACATTTCGCGGAAGTGAAAAAATTGCAAAGATTAGTTGAAAAACTTTTGCTATATTTTCAGGCAGTTTAAAGAGCGCCTCTGGAAAACATTTTTCGAGATAAAGATTTCATCTGAACCGAACGGCGTATTGGAGTTAGAGTTTCTTTTCTTTTTTTTTTTTTAATTTAATTAGAATTTAAATAAAATGGTATTACGAATAATTTAATTTTCGATCTTCTATTGTACTTATGTATCTTAATACAATAGCATAAGATGTAAGTAGTTAGACATAGTCACAGGGCTTTACGAGATTGCGGGTTGACCTCGGAAATATAATTCTCCGCGCGGTTACTCTTCAATCTTGTCCAGAAGCAACCCCATCGCTAGCATAACTCCGAAGGTTACCTCCATAACCATATCCTATGCCGAATTCATGAAGTACCTGGATTAATTGCAAGTGGACTTTCGTTCATTCTTAGCATATCATGAAATTTATATTTACTCAAATTAGACATTATTTTATAGTACGAAATTATGCATGCAAAATTTAACTGTTAATTACTATTTATTACTTTTTACTATACGATCAATAAATTTCATCACGTAGCTCTACCCGAACAAAAGGCACACGTCAATTGCTGTTCGTTTAAACGAAGCATTCTTTTGTATTTCTTATAAATGGATTTCATAAGTAAAGCGAAAAGGATGTTAACGACTTAACCTAGTTTTATTTTAGATTGTTTTGATATCATTGGGAGAAAATCAAAGCAGGCAAGGGCATCGATAACTAACTTGATCGGCAAATAGCGTGAGTGTTCCTCGATCAATCAGCGAGCCAGCATACTCTGGGTATAATATCGTAAATGCATTTGGTTAATTCTTGTTGGATCAAAATGAATATCATAAACAACGTTCAACCTAATTTTAGAACGATTTGATCATAAAATAAGACGTAGCTTTGAAAATTTACATATAAATTGCATGTTATTATTCAAAATAGACTATTTACAATGCATTAAAAATAACGTCGTATCCTTAGTAACATAAATCTTTACACGGAATTATTCACTTTTAAAAATTATTTTTTTCCCTATCGTTTATTGACAAAAAACACTTGCGTGTCGTTTATTCATATATCACTAAAATCTTGTGAAAATCGCTACGTTATTTTAGAAATTTTCTTAAAACAAAATTAAGCCAAGAATAACTTTATTAGTGTTAAGTTTCAGAGATACAGAATTGATAATTAATCCTTAAAGCCGTGGTTTCAATTATTCATGTATTAAGGAACGATCGTTGTTTACTAATGTACCTAACAAAAGACTTAGGTATGATAAATCAATGATGTCTGAATAAGGGCGTAGAATGAGAGAAAAAGGAAACAATTCACAATCCGTATGATCGAGTTCCGGGCTCTACCGGAGGGTCTGTCAAAAGCTTTCGATTTCGAAGTGAAATTTCTCTATCGTCCCTAATGTATTTGCCAGGCCGATCAAGCAGCAGGCAACTTCGAAACACACGAAACTTCTGCGTATAATGGCCAAGAACACGATATCAGTTTATTGTAGCGTAGAAGAAATACCTCGCACCTTTTCTCGTCTCTTCTCTTTCCCAAAGAACCAGAACAATATTTCTTCTGGAACATCCATTTATTCCTACACACCTATATTTACTATTTATTTTCCTATGAAATTGAAATCGATTCCTAATATTCTATTATGCGGATTCCTTATTCGAGAGTGATTGATGTTAATGTAACTGTCAATATCCAGACGTTAATTGACGTCAATCTCGTTTCGCCTAAATTCGGTATTCTGCAATATCAAATTTATGTACAGAAAATTCAATTAATTAGTTTAATTCCTAATTTTATTTTGATGCGAATAAAAAGTGGCAATTCTTTTTTAAATTGCGCATAGAAAAAAAAAGTAGGAGGGACCGATTTTAATTGCACGTCAAATGAAACGTTATTTCAAATTTGGTTGAAAGTATTTCTTGGCCATCAATTTTCAACGGAAAGAACACTTTATTAAACTACCTGTCAACAACTTTGAAGGATACAGACAAGGGGCGATAAAAAAATTCCAAAATTATTTCGCGTGCTAAATAACACCTTTTAAATACAAACTGAAAACAGAATCACGCGCGGTTTATATCGAACTGATTCTTATTACTTTGCCCCGAAGAAAAAAATGTTTCAACTGAAATATCGCGTTCGCAGAAAGCGTCATGATATTTTAAGACTTTCCTTTATGTGATAACAAATCTTTTTGTATTTTAGGTTTTTCAAGTTTAAAATGAGAATACACATTTTTTTTATTGATTTACATTAATACATTAGATTAGAAATTAAATTTAGATCAGAATAAATGTTTGATATTTTTTTGTCACTGAAAGCTGGAGACGTCTGTTGACGAATTCCCCAAGTTAAATTTGATGTTGGTTTAGAAAGGGAATCGGAGAGAAATGCTGGCGCTGTGATCATCGAGGGCCACGGATAGTTCGACCGAGTACCCCGACAACACATTTTGCGATACGTCGAACGACTAATACGTTGAAACAATAGGCTGTCGTCGTTTGTCCCGACGGGACTGCGAAATGAGGAGGTGGTCTAGAGTGAGAGACGAGGAAGTTTGAGCGATTCCAATGCACCACTTAAGCGTTTCTATATCCGTACCTTCAGGTTTTGTGTAAGTGTGTTAACATTTGCGCTGGAGTGTGTTCGTTCCTGTATATATTCGTATATATACGAAGCTCGTCGATGCTTTTATCGCGAACAGCCTTACGCCATCCGGTCGAGGTATTAAATTATGAATTACGCTTCTATTGTCCGCCTACAGCAGCTTTACCGAAAGATTCGGAAACGTTTATCACGAGTTCGAGATCGATGGTATTATCGTTTTTGGATGAGAAATATTTTAATCGAAGCTGTAATTTTCCTGGAAAGCTGTGATTATGACGGAATTTTTCACACAAATTGTTTGTACAACTAAATCTGATTAATTAATATTATTCTGATTATTAATTAATATTATTCTGATTAATTAATATTATTCACAAAATCAATAAAAAAAAAAAAAAAATAATAAATAATAAAAAAAGTTGTGAGACAGTATCTTTTGAATTCCCATAATATTTTCTTCAGAACCTAACTGCAAACGCAAATCCTTAAAGTACCTTTAAATTTCATGGTTACCGTTAACATTTCTAACCGAAGTAAATATGGTTAGTCAAAGTTTGAGATTCTTTTGATTACACTATCGTCTCGTTCGCGGACACGCAAACGAACCATATTAAAATACCTTCTCATACAGGTTCTGCCGGGACATACACTTCAAAGTATCTTGGGAGGGCCACACTCTCCGTCCCTCTCGATCTCGAGACCGCTGATTGCTTCTCTCCCACTGGACCTTAAAATTGACATCATATTCGTTATCCTTTCGACCCTTATTTCTCCATCCTCCGACACCCATCGGCCGTCGCTACCATGGTCCTCCTCGCATGTAATATTTGCACGAGTATGAGCGTCCTTTTCACGAGCAGATATAAGCATAACAACCCTTATCCGTTCTAGCCACACCCATCTAGCCGCTTTCTCGTTTTTTGAGGCTAAGCCGTTATATCATTGTAGGAAATATTTCGTCTTGCCTTCGTGTATATTTTATTTTAATATACGCGGCGGGCTGGTTTCATTACGTTTGTTTCCCATGTAACGTGATATTGCGTAAGGATATGATATTCGTGGTTTCCTTCAGTGCCTAAGGCGAGTCGCGTTTGGTCGTTGTAATGAGTTTCGTGAACCGCGGCTTAGCTCTTTGCGGTGAGTTCTTGATCGTGGTCAGTGTCGATACAGTTGGGTCTCCAAAGGGTGAAACGAGTGAAAAAGCGAGAGACGAAGGAGAGGAGGAAAGCAAAAGGGTAGAGATACGGAAAGGACGGACGGGGGTCTACTGACTACCCCTTAACGCGGCATCGAACCGCCCCCTGAAAGAGCTTCTATCCCCGGAGAGCTTCCATTACTAATCCATGCAAAAACCGGAATATCTTTATCCCTCTGCTTACTGGGGACGTATTTCCGGAATAAATTCCACTGCTTGCCACGTGAAAGCTCTCCTTTTACGAGCCGGAAAGGTCGATGCTGTAATAAGGATTCTTTCGAACGAACAGTAGCAAAAATTTCTTTGATGGTTATAACACCCTGTGAAATGAAATACGTGCCAAAGATTAATCTCGTATCAATTTAAATTATCAACATTTTTGCTGCTTCCAGTCGCGCTTTTTAGATCATCAACGAGACGCGTCTTTTAATTACAAGAGTAATCAATATTCCTCTTCTTCTCAGATTTTCAACGATTAATATTTCCCGTGATGCTAACGCTTTTCTTTTTGATAAACCATTTTTTTTTGTCGATAAAAAAAAATACTTTCCCATTTCATTCCCAGGAAACGGATCAATAATCTTGAAATTCTGAATACGAATACATGTGACGTTTGAACTCGCAGCAGAAGGTGCTGGTTTGAAGGGGTTGGTTGGTCAGTGAAAATGGGGCCGCGGAAGTTAGCAGAGAAAAGGTGGGTGAGTGCGGAATACGAATATGAGAATTAAAGCCGTCGAAGGAATTAAAGCATATAAGCGTGACGTGGATCTCTGAGCTGCGTCCGTCTGTGCGGATATCGAGGATCGGATCTGCTGCTAACGCCGGCCCTCTCTCTCTCTCTCTCTCTTTTCTCCACCTCCGGCTTCTCCTATCCGACCCTCTTCGCAAGTCATGCGAGGCTTTGACCCTCTACCTACACCCCAGAGAGTCCAACGGCTTTTCATATTTCATTAAGGCGCTGGCTGCGACCATTTTGCATTCTCAGCAACACAACGTTCGCGATTTCTTCATCACTCCAACCCATTCTACATATTCCACTTCAACCCTCCGCCGCTCTCCTTTCCCACACTCTATCTACTTTTCATCTAATTTCTTTAACTTCAATAACTGGATTATCAAACGCAAATGCCTCTTCTGCGTATTTTATGATGTTGAAATTAGCAGAAAATAGCCAGCAGAAGATAGCTGTGAGCAGTGATTCTCAAGTAAAGACAAAAATCATAAAAATAATGGAAATCAAATTTTATACCTGAGGTGAAATTAAATGTATTGACATTCACATAATTTTATTATCACGAAATCAAACAGAATTGTTTCCTTTCGAAACTAATTACAGGTCAAAAAAAAGAAAGAAAACATTACGAGAATCTCTTTTTCTTCATAATAACAACTCATTTGAAGGTCACTTAATTCCATCTCTAACGAAAGCATATTTCATTATATGCTCTGAAATCGATCGAATGTCATCGTGAGCATTAATAAAAGTTTGGTAGTGTTTTTTTTTTTTTTATTAATTTTTGTTTAATTCGCGAGTGTTCGGGAGTGTGTTGCAATTTTAGAAGAGACAACGAAGCCAATGGATTCGGGGATGAAATTATCCTGCGATAAAACAAAGGTTTGATATGCAATTCTATAAAATTTTATAAAATTTTAATAAACAATCACTGATGAGAATCACTGATATTTTGTATTTTATGCTGGCTATTTTCTGCCAGTTTCAGCATTATGCGTAGTTTTATCCTTTAACTCTTTCATTTCACTGAAAAATATATGCATAACACGAAACAAATTCTTTATCTTTTTATTTGCGTATTTTCTAAGAAATATCAATATTTAGTTTCATTCGTTAAAAGTGGATTACAATTTTGTCTTTTTAAATTGTTTCTTATATTTTTTGTTTTTCGTTTTTTTTTTCTCATGCGAGAATATCCTTATTTAAATGCATATTTGTCGAGTGTGATATTTCACGAAGAAATGTATATTTTAGCTTGGTTCCCTGTTCTGTAGCGTTTCAGATGGCTAGGCATTTTTTCCTCCCTTGGACAGTGCTATTATCCTGATTTTGATAAAGGCTTGGGCTTTCGTCGCGGCGTTAATTAGGCGCGTCGATAAATCTTACCAAACAACCTGAAAAAATGATGTATTTCTTTTTGCGCGTTGCGGAGGCTCTATGTATTGTAATCATGTATAGTGACAGCTCGTCGCAGCAGTCGTAGAGACGTACGTCACAGAGTCAGCACTACCAGATGGTTCTGTAGCGACCGCATCTCTATATCAATCACTTTGCTCTCGCGGCCACCCTTCGACCGCCCTTCAACCTACCGTTAGCCTTCTCTCCTACAGGCCGCAACTATCCTAGTTTGCCTGTACATACGTCTGTGTGCCACATCGCACCGCTAACCAATGTTCGGATTGATAATTTATGTCCGTTAATTATGACCGTGCGGTTTTGTCCCGGTATTTGGCTACGTTTGCAATCGCGATTCCTGACATTAGTCTGGATCTGAAAGGCAGATTGGAAGTTAATGTAATGCTACTTAAACCATCTTCAATCAACGGTTACCCTCCCTACGATTATTCGCCATTCAAAATGCCACGCTGAATTTTTTTTACCATTTTTACGATGGAAAATACACCGAATGATAATTGATCGTGAAATTACTGTTGTTGGACGAAGGATCAATGTAATTAATCTTTGTTTATGATAATGTACCTCAATCATTTTCTCTATCACAAAAATTATCCTTTTTTTTTTATTTTTTCATTCTAAACTCGTGTCATATCTTTGCCATTTTACTGGCAACTCTTCTGCGCGTTGACAAATTCTGCAAACTGTTGTTCGAGATTCTGCTCACATTTTCAAAGGTACACCTGAATGGCTTTTGATACGAAATCGGGACTGCGCATTCCGGTTGCAAACATTATGCAAAAGCGTACATTTTAAAAATAATGATGCCGCTGCACTAATCGCCTCGTGTTACGTATCATCGACGGAAATACACAATGTGTAGTATTGCACGTATTTCGTTGTGCCATTTTGAACATAGAATATAAAAAAAAAAAAAATGTATCGCTCGTGGAGATAATGGCTTCCAGGCTTAGCTGCTTTTCTCTCTTTTTGGCCGAAAGAACGCACCGAGTTTCATATCATTAAAATAGAGATATTGACAAAAGCATCGTATATATAAAGAGAGGGGCACGGACGGGGAATGCAGAAGCCTCGGGGGTGTCTCACAGATCAATGGAAATATTGAACAATTGTCTCTGGCTACGGGTGAAACGAGCGGCCAAGACAATCAGCCCTCTATGAACAATGCGTAGCTTAATGACGTAGCGGCACGGCTTTCGTCCTTTTACCCGCCTCTCTATTACCCTTCACCTCTCATCGAATGTCTCCGCACTCGTGGTTTAGCTTGCTATTAACATGTATATTATCATTTTACCCTTTTACATAGAAAAAGGTAAATTCTGTAATTCTTGTGGATGGGTTTTCTCTCGATACTTAATTGATGTTCATTTTTTGCTTACAGACTGATAATTATCGAAAACTTGTATTGTTAATTAAATACTAGTAAATAGTATGTACTTGTTCTTAGAACCTCAATATTGTCAAGCAACCTACACATTAAATTAATCTAGTTTCATAAATATTGCTCATAAATCAGTCATGGAAATCTTAATTGAACGATAAAATTATATTGTACATGCTACAAGGTAATGTTGAATTGTACTTACGTAAAATTATTTCACCACCATGCGTCACTATCACCCCTCATTCTTACTATAGCCATAACCCTATGCGTTGAATTAATTGTGCGGGTAATTGTAATTTGGCAACAAAAAAAAAAAAATAATAATTCACAATATTTTTTAACAGGTAATCATTCTACATCATTAATTTTAAAATTCATAAATTTCCAACTCAAATTTTTGTTTAAACAGAAAGTTACATTTTAACTTCGTGTTGAAAGGAAAAAAAAATTTGATACGACTTTAACGATTAACTGACCACCTAAAACATCGAGGAAAAACAAACGAACGCGTATACATTAAAAATGAATAACGCTTGATTGGATCTATACATGAGGTTGTTAGTTTCCTTCCTCCTTTTTTTTTTTTTTTTTTTTTTTTGTTTTAT
>JABFQA010000802.1:0-16781 GCA_022817065.1 Probaryconus sp. ZL-2020 | reverse complement strand
CACGCGCATAGAAGCATGTTTATGAGAAAAATACAGCAATGAATTAAAGATTTTCGAACAGGTGTCGATGCCTCGTTTCGCTCGTATAATTTCTTATTGGCATTCCTGTCATAATTTCAGACAAACCGTTTTCACGATATAATTTCTTCAAGCGACAAATATTATAATTCATTAAAGCTTTTCTTCATAAACAAATTGATGTTCAATTATCCAGTCACATCATTTTACAAAGTGTAAATTATTTTCATTTGAATAAATTTATTTACAAAAAATGAGTACCAAATCTACTTTCTTAAGTAATTTTATAAAGTGTAATCATACTGAACATGATAAGTGTAATGGAAATATCAATTAATTGCCAAATTTTGGTCCATTTAAACAATTTCACTTGAAGAATTATGATCATAAGTTAATTCTTAACAGCTCGTAATAAGATCGAAGATAAGAAAACACTTAATAACATTGTTAAATTATCTTTGGAATCTCGTTAAATGTTGCAATCACTTCGTAAATAATTACTTAACATAATTATCATCAATAATTGATATTTTCTTATAAAACATATTTCATCTTCAAAGAAAAATATACTATTCAATAATATTCGCGCAATATAATGTATGTACATTTATTGAAACACTTTGTAATTATAAGAGAAGCTATAAAATAATTTTAATAAGATGTTGTAATATTACAAGAATATTATGTTTATGCTCAATAAAATATTAATTTATAATTAATGACAGTTAATAAAAAAAAAAAACTCATTAAATGATTTGACTTTTGTCGTACGAAAGTTCTGACACTGTTTTCATCCTAGAATCAGTAGATTGTAATAATGTACATTCAATAGTTTCTCTAACCCCTGCATTTAAATTTCCGAAACAGCTTGAAGCTAACGATTTACTACCGCGTTACTTTTTCTAATTTATCGTTGCACAATAAGATACCTCATAAAATGTAAAATAAAATTGCATTAAAGTGGCAGAACGTTCGTTTCCCATGATCTATTCAGTCTCTTTGTCCTGCTTTCTCCTAATTTTCATACCCAATCATACACAGTTTTCCCACGAAAAATATAAAAATAAGGAGAATGTTATACGAAAGTAATAATTGTACTTTTTGTCATAATAAAATACAAGCGGATAACTTTACTACATATTCCTATAAAAAAGATGGCAATTATCAATGATAAAAAGCACATTAAGAAATCCGCTTCTAATCAAATACTATAGAAATTAATTGAAACTAATTAAAACAGATTTAAAAAAAAAAAGATACAAAAATTGTTTGCCTTTCAAAATAAACGAAAGTAACGTTAGAGTTATAAAAGAATTTCACAGAAATATCAACGAGTGATCTTGCACAAATGAAGACATAGTCGAAAACGGCAATGGCTTCATGATGGCACATTCTGGCGCGTTGCGTTCATTTCTTCGCTGATGAGGAGCACTATCTCACATCGCGGGAGCATTTCAATCTGGCCGAATCCGCTTGAGCGTGGACCCAACGACCGGTCCCACCGGTAACCAGGCATCATTATGCCATATCGTTGAATCTGTCATTGTTAAAGGCCCAAAGTCGTGGGCAGTTGAACTACCATTTCGGGGATACTGCTACCACGAATGCACGAATACGTGGTACATTATGTGCAGGAAATCGTAAATCTTTTAATTAAAAGCTGTCCCGACCGATATCGTCTCACGTACAGACGCGCCCGAGATACCGTGAAATGGTCCCAGTTCTATAACATACAACAACCGGTAACACAAACGCACTTCTTGCCTTGTCTTTTTTCGAACAAAGATAAGAGGACTTTGAGTGACACGCCGCTTTATTTCAGAAATAACACGTTCGCTGGTTTGTTTCGAATCTTTACTGTGTCAAGGGTAGTTTGTTTTCGTGTAGATTAAATGCTCCGAAAAATAAAAATCCCTTTATGGGGTAATTAAGTCCACTGGTGCGTCCTTGTTTCATATTTTACATTAAAAAAAAAACTTTATCTTGGGACCAAAAATGACGACTTAGAAAAAAAAAAAACAAAAAAGAAGAAATTTCGTCTATAATATTTTCGGTCTTCTTCTTTTTTTCGAGATGAATTCTGATTTGAATTTTAAAACGCTATATATATGCAGCCCCAAAATTGAAACATTTCATTGAGAGCGAATATAAAATACATCTCGTTTGCGTGAGCCATTTATATGTTGTCCATGGCAATCTGGTTTTGCGTCAGGACAAATAAAAGGAATATAAAAGCACCGTCTTAGACAGCTATTCAAACTACGTACAATTTCATTCATTTTGTTTATGCCGTCGATGCGAGCGCAAAGGAAAGCGACTGCAGCTGTTCCACCGATTTAGAAAATTACAACTATAAGTTCCCCGCTTGCATCTCAAGAACGTGGCGTGACTATCGCACGCGACCGACAATCGCAATCGTTGGCGTAATCATTTCCGTCGAGAAAATAAATAATTTGAACCCCCAAGCCGTTCAAAACTACAATAAAACTATGACCGAGTTCATTGTATAAAGCGATCGTATTCGCTTGAAACTCGAGGCACGCGACTATACGCATTTCAATTTTACAATATGATGATAAAGATTATTTATTTTCAAAAAAGTTTCAGAATGTTGGAAGAAAAATTTTAGCATGATACGCGAACCAAAAAACATAAAGATTATTCGTTGAGAGTAAAAACGTGATTGCTTGGCAATACCACGATTTAAGACTTTTCTAGACGAAAACGTCTTTGAAAGTATTAAGGATAACTTGAGAGATCTAAAAAAGTGGTGAAAATTGATGAATAGAAACTCGAAAAATATTGCAATATTTTCTTGAAGACTCATTATGCAATTAAAATCATATTTCGTTGTACATAATGCAGACAAAATTTATGATATAATTAGAAAAGGATTTATATCGATATTATGAGTTTGAATGATAATATTACGAGAAGAAAGTTTAGTTTAAGTCGTAAAAAAATGTTTTTGTTGCATAGGAAAGAAAGTTTTTAACGAACGTATGATGTATCCATATTGGTTTCCTACAAAATGTAATATATACGGTTTATGATATAAGATTGGCAAAAAATTTACTGAAGCAACCTTTTTATTTTACTAACATCACTTTTATTAATTTATGTAATTTTCTAATTACATAAGCAAAATAACAACAAAATTTTCGAAAAATGAACTTTTTACTCAATGTAATAAAATTATAATAATTGACGTTAAAAGTCAAAAGAATTCAACAGAATGTTATTTCACTGAATTTGAGATTTTTAAGGTAACTCGTTCGCTTGGAAATAATCAGTTAGCAAAGCTCAACTACGTTTCACAATTATTCAAAACAAGATGCCAAAGCCAGAGGCGCACGAGATCTTGTAATATTCGGCAAAATCAAAAAGCTCGTTATCGTCTGAATAAGGGACATTGGCACATAAAAAATGAAGAAATAAAAAGGGAAACCTTTGTCTGTGGGAGCTATCATTGGCACATTTGCACACCTAACTGCCGAACGGTGTGAAAATTACAGGAGCAAGAAAGTAGTTCGACATCGTGGCAGCCCTAGAGAAGATTGTAGTCGGCCTGCGAACCTGTGAGGCGCGTGAAACGCGCGGCTGATTTGGACGATTAGCCTCCATTAGCACCAACTGTACCTGCTTACCACTTATTAAAGCTGATTGTTTGGCACAACCTTGCGCGCCAAATAGGTGTTTTAAGAATCCCTGATTATATTGCATGCAACGCGAAATCGCTATTCACAAGTACCATGCCATTCTCCTAAATCAACCCTAACCATTAATCCCGACGAGATATTTTGGCGAAGTATGTTAACAAAATATGAGATACCAATTGTGGGGTGCCTCAAACAAAACTCAACGTAAGGACCAATTTGCCTGAGTTATGGGCTCGACGATACGAGGCCATAAGTATACAGTCAACACGAAACCAAAACAATTTGTATTCATTTAAATAGTTTTCTATCGACAGCTTGCCATAACAGAATAGTTCATAAAATTAAAATTAAAAGTTTAAAAACCCGTTTAATACGAAACAAATTTACTCATTTCTCTCGCTGAATATTCATTAATCTAAATTTAACCGTGACGACGTTTTCGTTAAAATTTCTGGAATACAAAATTAATTTTCGGTACTTTTGTGTTGGGTTTTGCATTTAAAAGTTTAAGAGTTGATCTTTTTAAAATGCCGAACAAAGTCAGAGGCTCCATTGAGCGTGTTTTCTTTTAGTCAAAAAGAATAGCAGGTACCATTGTCTGTTTTCACACCTCAGTGGATCCTGAAAGCACCTTATGCTGCTTCACGTTCGCTGCAGATAAGCTTAACAATGTAAGAAAAGAAGAAAAAGAGAGGGCAACCTGCGGTATGCTTAGATTTGCATAGTTTTTTAGCATTTCGCTGCTCGTCATGGCCGCACCTTGTAACCTCACCTTTCAAGCGATATTCTTCACATTGCAGAGGATATTGAATACTCGTTCGCCATTATATCACGTGCCCAATGTTCTCTAATACATTCTAATGCTAATTATTAGCGACTCATTTGCAATTAGACTGAAATGGTTTTGGTTACGTTACGAAACTCTTTTTCTCTCTCTCTCTCTCTTTCTCTCTCTCTCTCTCTCTTGTCTCCTTTTCTGATACTCAAAGAATTTTTTCATCAACTTAACCGAATTGTTACTCGTTTATTTTATTTTGGCAATGACTCTTCTATTTGTTATTTGCAAATGAAATCGATGATGAAATTTATTTATTTATTTTTTTTTTAATGTCCAATTTATATGCATTTTCTAAGCATTTTAAATAAGTCCGTTGCGATGCATGAGAAAACGAAGGCGTTGCACGGTCACGTATTCGTGGTGTTCATTAGCAGCGATTAAGATGCCTCTCGTCGGTGCTTTAAGTGTAGACGCCCGAAAGGCGCGCGCGATACCACACCTCGGCGTCTCTCGTTTTAGTGCGAGCGTTCGGCATAAATTCCACACACCTGCGGTGCATGACTTGCGTACTTCCATGACGCAGAAACGGTAAGGTAATGGGTAAAGACATCGCTCTCGAAGAAAAGCAGTGCCGGCTGGACGACCTCGACATTCGCACGGCGTCTCTCAATTAGCTGATTTTTCAACCTTTTCATGTACGCTCGTACTTGCGCTCGCGAGGAAGCCAGCTGCTACGTGCTTATGGATAAATTTAACGAAGCAACAAGACGCGATACGTAATTTACCGCACTTCGTCTCGATCCTGATTACACACGGCAATGCGTACTTGTTGTCACGGTGTGATCCAAGAAAAGACGCATACTTCATTGCGCGATCGGTTATTAAATTTTATTATTGAGAAACGGCACGATTACCAATGTCGGGAATATAAATTCATTAAAATAACATCGCGATGGATTGGCAATCTTTTGGGGGGGGAAATTACATTGAAAGTTAATGAGATTCGCATTAACGCCGAAATAAATTCTGTTGCTTCATGATTTTTCAGCTCATTAATCGGGGGGACTTTCTCTTTTTCATTATCCGTGTCTTATAAATTCTGCTCGAAACTTTCTTATGTCGAGCGCGGCGTTCCATTGTTAAGAGATCACAAATCTGTTTTTCGTCGAAATACCTTGGCCAATGTATTTTACACAAACTGGAATCCTGTTTCCATAATTGTTTTATAAATCATTAAAAACTAAATGTCTTAAACGAAGCAATGGCAATCTCGAAAATATCACAGCTAAGCCGCTGCGCGAAGCGATCAACTTTTACAAGGTGTTATATAAATAAAAAAAGAAAAAAACACACGAATTTCTTGGCGTTATAAAAGCATATAAGTTGTAGTACTTAAGGCCCAAATTCGGATACGGTAATCAAACGTTTTACTACATTGTTGACTCTTTTCGTTTGAAATAGTAAAATACACACGTTAATGAATACAGCTTAATAAACAGGATTTTCCTTCGAAATAGAATGAATGATAACAAAATTATAGCTCAGATAATTGATACAGAGAAATATGAAAATGTATCACCAATTGATTTTGAGAGCGTTCTGAGGAGTTATATCTGAAATCAACGACGAGCACGAAAACCTAATATCATCGGAAATAACTACCCCCTTGTCGGTGCGACTTGTTTCATAATTTTACGACGCCTTAAATCGTCGCCTGATTCCCGGGTGTTTTGAAATCACGCGATAAACACACGAACGCACACAACACATTCGACATAAGTTGGACATCTCAAGATCAGACTTTGTAATAAGTCGATAATAACAGTAATGGCAGAGATAAGAGACCACTAAACGCCCCTAAACGAGGACTAATTTGACGCCTCTTTTTCTGCAATAGCCTCGTTTTTGGTAGGCCGCAACCAACAACACATGCCAATACACTTCGAAATCTGCGTACAGCTTGCTCATATCCGACTACCGATATCATTAATTTGCGCACCTTTCACGGTACCAGCCGTGCAGTTTTCGCATTTTTGCAAGAGCAACGTTTCCCCTCCGGACGCGCAATCATCTGCACGTGTCACTGAAGTTGATTGAACAACTTGTACTTGTCAATTGATATACGACCCGCTCCCATTTTGTGTATAACAACCTCATTGCCGTAATTACTTTCTCATTATGAACAAGATTTAAATTATTTTACGTAATTATATGTGCAAGCTGTGAGAATCGAACTGATTGATTAAACGATCGAACGAGAGAAATCAGTCGTTAATTTCGTTGCAGGCACAAATCTTTAGTAGTTATTATGATCTTATTTCTTCTTGATAAATTGTTCTTTTTATACGATGCTTAGAATTCAAAATGTTCATGCATCATTGGAATATTCAATGCCCCGGTCTAGCCAACATTTTTATCAAAGTTCTACGCGACACCTGCCCCATCAAAGAATAAGAGCACCATTATTACGAAATAACAGCACATAAAATCATTATTACCTATACCGCGGCGTGCCCCAGTCTAATCAGACGCAGATTTTACTCGAAGCATCATACTTAATACTCATTTTTTATAAACTGTTACGAACACGAATTTCACTGGGCGGTATTACTCACGATTACCCTATATTATCCACGTATTTAGAGCTAAACAGTTCTGCGGAGGGTCCACCTCGTGCCACGCATACTGAAAAATTCACTACCTTCGGGGGTTAACTATCTTCGTTCATCTTCAATTAGTAATGAAGGACCGTCGACTACAAAATCATGGAAAGTAGACAGAAAAACAAAAAGATATAAATCGTCATCATATTTCGAAAAATTCTTTCTTAAATCATACAATTCTAAAAAGTAATAGAATAAAATAATTATATATCAGAATGACAAGAATCTGCGGTTGATAAATCCAGCAGCTGACAAGTAATGCTAGTTAAGTGATGTTTGTCTCTGATGAAGTTACATTAAATGCAAGTCACGAGACGTTAATAAAGTTGCAATCACTGCTCGTCTATCCCTTCTATTATAAAGGACAATTCCACAGGAGACATTCCAATACTTCGTTTTTATATGGCCCATATAAATTACCATGCAAAAAGTAATGTAGCAGTGATCTATTCGAAGTAACGGTCGTCTTCGTTGTTGCCAATGACTTTCCCTCTTCACATAATAATCATCGCAGCAATAATTGGAAGTTACTTTAAGAAGTCATTGCAATTCCAAATGCTCACTCAGCGTCTGACTTCATTTAATTTTCATTCGTTACAGAAGAAGTTAACTTTTCGGCAAGATGAAAGGGCTACGGAGGGATTGTCAAGGCGGTTGCCTTACGACCACCGATGAATACGATCTCTGTAATTAAGGTAGCCCCTAATGACGCGTTAGTTCACCTGTACACTGTCTTCGGGTCGACGAGGAGACGCATTAACCTGGATGACTCGTGGTATCCCTTATACGTGAGAGGCCCCCTACGGTAGTCTCGCAATTAATACCTAATTACTTTTGAGATGAGTCTTCGATTTATCGCTCCAAAAGTGAAACCGATATACGATAAGGGATGATGATAATTTGTATATTAGAATTTTCAGACAAATTACCGACGCACTTTTGTTGTGTGTTACAAAATGTTTCGGTTTATCTCGTCATAGCTTGAGAAATTTTTTATCGACCGCTAAAATGTGGGAACACCATAATTAAAATGTTTATATGTCATTCAGCGACGATTTTCAACTTCTTGTAACGATATATCATTGACAAAAAAAAAAAAGATATGGGAGCGATATCCAGAAGCGATGAATCGATCAGGGAATAATATGAAAAAGATTATAGTGCACATACCGCGAGTGAAAAGAGACTGATAAGACCACTGATGTACAGGTGCTTATATAAAGTGATAAACCACTGCGAAGAAAAGATCGATCGTCAATTGAATTGACATCGAACAAGATTAATCGGTCTGCGTCTTCAGTTTTAAGAATCTCGTATAGATTTTGTTAAACGAAGCGAATCAATTGACATGCATCATTTGATATCACTTAATGTCAGATTAAAAATGAAGCGTAAGAGAAATACGAGCCAATGTACCAAGAATCGGAATACGAGGTTCATTCAAAAGCGCTCTAAACTGTTCTTCCACTTTTTCTCAAAACTGCAAGAAGTCCCCCAAAGCACCAAATATGTCATGCAGTCTAGCCTCCTAACAACAAACATGTCACCAACTGTGACTTGTGGGAGTATCTCGTACGAATTTGCTGTAAGTTCGTTTTTCATTGTCAATCCTAACTAACAGCTGCTCGTAATCCTTCGATGTTTTCACTTCCCCTCTGTGCCCTCGCCTCTGGCTGTCCAGCTACTCAAAAAGGAGCCCTTATCGCATCTCGATCGTAGATCGAGACGGCGATATTTCTAACAGGGCTTTGGTGGCTCTAGTACCAGCTCCACAGATCTAAGGAGATAAGACTGCGGTATCCGCGAGCCCAACAGGGGGCCCACAGCGACCATTGTGTCAGTGTCTCACGTGTACTCTGCCGAGCTCCGCAACACTGGGCAAACGAACCTCGCCTTCCTACGTGCCTTTTTTTCCAATTCCTCCCCCTTTTTCTTCACGAGCTCTTTTTACACTCCCGACGTTTCTGCACGCCACGAAGGGAGAGACTAGATTAGCGATCGCTTGAAAGAGACGTTTCTTCTTAATTTACGCAAATAAGCGCATGCACTTATGTACTTATCCTTGTATACACGTTGCTACTTGTCGCGAATGCTGACCAAATCTCCAGGGCGTCTCGTAAAATCAATTTATGTAATAATGGCTTCAACATGCGTTGGTCTTTATTTCGACTAGTACATTAACGACTCTTTAGGCTTTTCAACGGGTCAATTAGTAAAGCCATTTTAATGGTTTCTCCTTTTTTGGGAAGTCAACGGGACGGAATATTATTTTCTTATTATAAAGACAAATTCAATTATGTCTTGAAATAACATGGGAAGATATTGCTTCCCAAGATTGTCGGCGTTCGTAAACCTCAAAATGTATACGTGATTTATCTTCAATCAACAAAACTATTGTTATCCATTAAAATCGTATTCGCACTTTCAGTTGTGTGAAGAACGTTAGTGTTTTGGAACTAATATTGGAGGTTCCTGATTAAGGTACGAGAACGTATCTTGCATCAAACCATTGTCCCGTAGTAGTGCCGGTTTTTAATAACAAGATCAGTCACGTGGCTTATTGATGATATGATCTGGGTATCTAAACATTATTCTGAAATTCTTAGGGGGAACACTGACAAGTATCGACGTGAACATGTTATCGAGGCTTCGAATCTCATCGATATCCTTCAATTCATTGAATCACAGGGTTATTCAATAATTTTTTTTTTTTTTTCAGGCGTTTTATAAGAAAATGAACAATTACGTTAGTATTTACGAAGACTTTTAACGATGAAAATCAATCATTTCCATTTTTTATCTATAACTAAATAATTATTAAGTTACTCTAATTATTAGAAATAGTGAAAATGGAAAACTGACGAATTTATCGATACTATTGATCAGAAAAATGTTATATCGATTCTCTTGACGATATCGTTACCAGGAAATTAATAAAGGAAGTAATTATACATTATGTTAGTTCTTGTCATCTGATAATTTGATAAGAGTGCCGATAAAGGTGTGCAATATTGAAGCAAAGGTTTACGAAGCGTGAGATCAGATATCCCGAGGGATAACGAGTTGTTGTTCAATAACTAATTGCAAACGTACTAGATCTAATTATCGCCTGTGTTTAGAGCATATACTTAGTCTGACAATGAAAATCGATTCAACGTAGGAAATAGGTGGAACCGAACTTTTATTTCGCTTCCCTTCAACAGAACAAGTTGATTATTGCGTAATTAACTGACAAAGTGCATCTGAAAATTGTAACATTACATGTTTACTTGTAATAATTCATGTCGATTTGGAGCACACGCTGAACAATTTATTATTATGATTTATACAAGCTTGACGATCGTGCGAGAAAGTTACACCAGTTAAAATAATCACTGCGTCTTAACCGTCGTCGAACGACCGTTATCAAAATTTAATAATCGAACGCATGCATTTACGATAATTAAATACAAAGTCAAATAAGACGAATTACCGAAAGTCACCGACGTACGAAGTTTTCACGCATATATCATACGTCAAAATGTATTTCAGTACGGTGTATTTACTTTTTAATCGGCAACGATTAAATAATAAACATATCAGCACAATCATTTTATTCGCGATGAAATATACGCTTTTGCTGAAAGGCAAGTTCACTTTACAACTAGTATTTTTTAAACGTTCGATACATAAATTTTCATATTTTTTTATCTTCGAAAAAATTCACTCACTTTCTCATATTTTCGTAAACGAAATTCTACATTAATTCTGTCCATTTTCTAATCTTTACGTAACCAGTCTTCTAATATAAAACGCCAGTGACATATGTGGCCGTTATTTTGCTTTCTTTCGAAGTTTTTGTTCCCTTTTTTTTTTTTTTTTTTTTTCTAGTGACCACAAAGGGTTTCTCGAGAGGACGTGATCTAGTCTGCATAATGAACTCTCCGAAAGTTTGCGTAATACCCTTTCCTAAAATAGACTCAGGAATACTCGGCGAAATTTCTCCGAATTCATATTCCGTATGCAGGATGGCCCGGGAAAGGTGGAGCCCAAGATCCGTTGTAAATATTCCTCGCGATCCTTCTTTCGGGACGAAAATTAAATGTGAGCCGATGCTTTGGGCGAGTTCGACAGTGCGCCATAAAAAATCTACCACTTATAACGTCTGGATGTTGTAAAGGTGTCGCGCGAAATACTTAGCCGTGGAAATAAAATTGCATGTCGACCGAGTTACGGTCACCTCGGAAATTTAAATCTTGTCTCGCGATATGCGCCACGGGGCCTTTTTTTTTATGGCTCGTAAAAGCCTTGCGGCGGAAGTGAAGGGCGAGGCCGTGTCTCGCGCGCGCCCAATTTCAAACTCGGTACGAATTCCTACAATCTCCCGCGGTTGTAAAAGTTCAGCATTTTTCGGATACTATACTCATTAGTAGACCGTGCTTTCGCTTTGCACGCTCCCACTCGCGTGTAATTAATTCGCGAAAAAAATGCGTACATAAACGCCACGCGGCTTTTAATAACTTTGTTAGCGTCCTTAAAAATGTTTACGGTGATTTTCTTTTTTTTTCTTTTTTTTTTTTTTTTTTTTTCTTTCAGTGTTTTGAAGGTTTTATGGAACGAGCCAAATTGTCATTGAACGTGATCAAATCTACGGCAGTTAACTTGCGTTGCGCATTAAACAACGGTTTAAATACGTCCACATAAATTCACTTGAAATTATCCTCATTCTTATTAACATTAAAGAACTCGAAGATCATTTAAAAATATGACAGATGTACAGTCGTTTACAAAATCTTCATTTATGAATTTTGTAATTCAAACGTGAAAAAAAAAGTAATTATGTTTGCAAAAATTTAAATCATCATAAATTATCGTCGACGCTTCAAGTCGTAAAAACTTATACAACGATTTTTTTGTATAATAATAAGAACCCCGTTCCAAAGATCCGTTGTATAAAGAATATGAAAATTTTATAGTTATATAGCGCATTTAAATTCGCCATTCATTACGTAATAGGTAATAATAATTACAGCGAAAGATTTTAAGAAAGTTACCAACCGCACACATTACGTTTTATTGTGACGTAAATTTATTTAGTTGGCGGATGTATTTTGTTGCATTTGATGCGCTCTTTATTCAGATGTTGCACTTTTATCCCGGATGCTTCGGTGAATGGCATTATTCGATATTGAAGCTTTGAGAACCACGACTTATCTACAGATCTATCGTAAAGAATCCAGAGATCCTTTCAAATCGAATCCGATATGGAGGAAACCCCGTGGATTACGTGTAAGCGACTTTAGTCAAAAACGACAGTGCTGAAAATCTTCCATTGTGATTCTATTGTCACCCTTGTTGTCCTCGGCCTTGCTGCCGGTTAAATATTTGTCATCTATTTTGTGTTACACATTCAAATCCTTTCAGATATTTTCCAAATATTATGACTATAGTCGTTAAATTATAATTTTTCGTAATGATCGTTCATTTTTTTTTTGTTTATCAATTTAAAAAGCCCTCGACCGTTAGAACTAATTCCGGGCCTGTCTCAATATCACGAAAAGTTGAGAGGTCTCGAGATTGCCGATAAAAAATCTCGAACGGCTTCAAACCCAAAGCTGTTCAGTATTCCAATAACGATGGGTACCTATCAGTATCCATCTCGGTGAAATATTGCGCTTTCGCTGATGGCTCAATCCTGTCAAAAATTGCTGTTGCTCCGTTGTTAAGTGAAGAATATCCAGGTAAAATGGAAAGAGATTAACCTCTTACAGTGGATTGTAGCTCAACATTGTACTGTAATGCTTGGCGTCACGCAACTAGGTTTGTTCTTGTTATACTTCAGGCTCATGCGAAAATGTATTCCTGAATTGTACGGTAGAATTTACGTGAAACAGTAATCACGCGGACTTGGCAAATTAACCTTTGCCACTATATATTGCACGTATAACGAATTAATCAGTCGAAACAAGTATGTGCAAACGTGAGGCATTTTCAGTCTTACTTCGAACTGTGTACTTGCAAAATTGGAAAATGATAGCGTATGAAATGGCTTCAATTGCTTCTCTAATGTTATTCCGTTAAATTCTTCGTTTAAAAAATTTGTTTTAACACTATTTTGTTCACTTTCGAAATGACTTTCAAAACGTCAGAATTTCAACATCTTAATAAACGTTCATTATTCACGTAAATTGAATAAAAATCAATTTCCACAGTTTTTATGCAAATTCTAACATGAAATTTACCGATTTGCTACGAAATCTATTGCATAATAATTTGCATAAATATCACTTGGCAGAAATAATTCACTGCTGGCAGTTGTTCGGCGCTATAATTTCCTCAACATAATGTCATGCATAGACAACTAAAGTGTTAAAATCAGCAGGTTATGGAGCTGATTGCACGAACGGTGCGAATCCACGAAACAATTCAAACAACCGTTGTAGCCGCGGGACCAAACTGGATCTATCTTGTGTCGGTGATAATTCGACACGGTTTTCATAACGCAGAAATTGTAGTATTCCCGCATTATGCAGCTTAATAACATCTCAATCATTTTTCGTTATTTTACAAACAAATTTATCGCTTGTCATATTGTTTGAATATTCCAAATCGAGTTTGCTTATCAATAGCATTGCAAATAATCAATTTTGCAAACTTTGCAAATCCGTAGATAAAATTCCGTTGTTTAGATAATGTTATGAAAATGAAATCTATGAAACGAGCCATAAAAATGCCCAGACAACGTCGTTATTAAGTATATTCAAAATTACGTTTGCAAATTTCAAAATGCAAATTATCGGTTCAGCGTACACCAGTTCGTGCACTTTTTTGCGACTATAAATTTCGCATTTAATTTGACCGGATTATTGTAATTCCATGGTTTATTTATGGAGCTCGTTGTTGTTTCGGGACTTGGACTTGTCGTTCCTCACTTTGTTCCCCTTCAGTCGTTATATTTCTTTGGGCATGTATCAGGTCTTATCAGCATACGAAACCGAGAAGGCGCGATGCATTATTAAATTATGACTAAGTTGAGCTGACCGTTCTGTCCGCGGGTGATTTTGCCCCTACCGTTTTACGCAACTTACGAGTAATTTTCTAACTTCTCCGAGGGATACACATATTTAACGAGAAATCAACTCACCGACGGTATTTATGGCGTTATTAACATACTTCTGTATATATATAATTTAACAGTTCATTCTAATTTGAAATCACTTTTAATTCATTTTACGAATACCCTTTTATGAAATATAGCAGAGATCATTTAAAACTTTTAAAAATAAAAAAGAAATTTTCAACGAAAAAATATGAAACACATTCCAGACTTTTTCTACACAATTATTCTTTAATTATAATTATAATAAAATGCACAATTGCATTACAGGTAAGTTATTTCGTGAATTTTAAAACGTTGAGCACAAAAAAGCAAAATGTCTGTTTCGTACAAAGGACCGAATCAATAAAAACATCTCCTTGCATGAAGATAACAGGGTTTTTGCTTGAGAGTTCTTTTCTTCGGCAACATACAAATTGCTTAGTACTTGAGAAATTATAGCGGAATTCGCTGCTGACAAAACTGTAGCGAGACAGAAAAATAAGCTCGCATCATACTTGGATAATTGTCCGCATGGCATGTAGCCATTATTTCACTGTTTTTTCGATATTCGGTATTCACGGTAAAAACCTTTCTTCGGGGAAGATTAATTAGATCCGAACGAAATTAAGACATGATTAAAAGTTGTATTTTTAAAAAGACAAAATACAAATCATAATCCTTTCTGATATTATGTTTGAATTCTTCATTAGCATAGGCCAACAAAAAGTCCTTTTCAGTCGCCATTAAAGAGTGGACAAATTTTTTCTATTTTATTTTACGAGTGCAAAATAAAATTCTCCATATTCAACAGTACTTTAGCCATAAAAGCATTAAATTTCATTGTAAAATAAAAATGAACTGTATTTTATCCTCTGAATTCATTTAAGTCGAATACCATACCATATTTAAGACAGCCATTAAATTAAAATTGTTGTTTTATGCGAACAACAGTTTAATTTCCATTCGGTTCGGACTCATTATTCTAAACATACGTTAACATTTCGACAAAGTGCATTCATACTGTTACGGCCATTCACTCGTAATCTAACCCTTGCCCTAAAAAATCCGGAACCCTTTTACTACCAATCTATCAATCAAATAAAAAATAATAAAAGGAGCAGAAGAAGCCAGAAACTATCGTTGAGAATCATCGGGAAACACGAGGAGTACGTACGCTCTTTTCAGTAGTGAAATTCCACCATTTCGCGTCTTCCCTTAGTGACTTGCACTAATAAACGCTGATCATAAAAGAAGGGAAAAGCCGTACGAAAATGTTAATAGCGATCTTTTCGACCGTTTATAGACACAATAAACGTCAACAGGCCTGGTTGCGCCCTCCTTATGCACCTTTTTTTTTTTTTTTCAGTCGAGTCATGTGACTCCGTTGTGCATTTTAGACGAGCAACATTCGCAACGCGTTACGCTTCTCATTATGCATTTTTTACGTTTAGCCCGATGCTCGATAGCGCATTCACTCGCTTTATTATTCGAAGTAAACCCTTTTTACACATACTGAGAGAAAATCTATCTCTGCCTTTGATATCATGATATTCAAATTTAATTGAAAACCATAAGTATTGTAAGCATGGGGAAAAGGGACTTTGCTTTGTTACTAAAATTAAAATTCATGAACCTTTTTTGTTGCATCGAGAGGGAGGAGACATGACGCGACACAATTTCAACGGATACCGCCGCAACGGGGAAATTTTGACAAGTGAATCGCAAACAAAAAATTCGCAAACTTTGTGCCGCGATGATAAATACGTTCTTCAAACCGTTTTGACAATGATTTATGTCTTTTCAAAAATAAATTGTTAAAATTTAAAATGAAAATAGTCGATTTAAATTTCAAGTTATTGTTTAAAAATTAATTTACAGAACCATTATGATGTGTTCTCTAAATAATCTTTTATTCGCAGTTTCTGTTCTATTTACCTATAGACCTTTTTAAAACCAACAAATTTGAATAAAATAAAAAAGAAAACAATTTCTAATTTACACGTTAGCACATACAACTAATGCGAGACCGACAAAGGAATATCCAATTTATATTCTAAATTATACACAAGCCTTCTTCTGTAACTTCCAGCATTAATTTTTTAAGAGAGCGTTATATAAGGAATTGATTTGGATGCAGCTATTGGAACTAGTTCTCGTTGTCTAGTCTTTTATATGATACCGCAATCTTCTTGGATTCTAAAGCACGCTTTAGATGCTAATAAAATTCGATCTTGGGGACCATTTTACTAGAACGAACAAAAAAAAAAAAATCAAAGCCAATGCCGGCAGGAAAGGTAAAATTTTAATTTTGTATATATTGGAATAGTGAATTTTTCGATACAGATTTCATTGCTGAAACTTAGAAGTCGGAAGCTGTATTTTGCATAAAGATGTGAGATTAAATATAGAACAGTCTGCCTTTGACTAGATAAAAGCTAGATTACTTATTTCACATTTCCTGGTACTTTAGATGAATTCGAAGATATTATAATTTAGGAAATGGATTCAGAAATAATAGTTGCTCTATAAAAAAAAATCAGAACCTAATATCATCATTATTTATAAATGCACAAAAAAAAGTTATA
>JABFQA010000801.1:0-16789 GCA_022817065.1 Probaryconus sp. ZL-2020 | reverse complement strand
TTTTTTTTTTTTTTTTTTTTTTTTTTATTTTTAGAATTTGTCTACCGCAACATTTAACGAGCGATCGAACTGCGAGAAACAAATAAATTAAATGTAGATTTGAAAATTACCCGAGGTCATCGTAATCCCAGATGCGCACGAAGTATCATTATTGTCATCATGAAAAAACGATTCAGCACCCTTTACCTCTTTACATTGGAAAACAGTGAAATGCAGGATGAAAATGCAACCCACTGAAATTTCATACTTTAAAACAATGAATCCTCATAGGGATAGAAATAGAAATGATAACAATTTTTCACCGACTTTATTTTCCAACAAAATAAGTAAAATTAACTGACGAAAAATGTTGGATTAAAATGTGTATAATAAACACTTTAAGTATCATATACAATATTATTCATTAGTTTATAAAGTAAGTTGCATTTTTATCTGAATTTGCAACCGTATAGAGGCGAGTAGGTCAAAACAGTACGACACTCCATTATAATAAAGACGGTCATTGTCTCGCAATCCGTTTTACCCCACTTTCTCTTATCGATACTTTATCCCCGTTAATTTCCTCGCTCATGTAAATTCTCACATTCGATAGCTCTTTTGACTTCACATTCGTAGTAGCATTCCTCGCGCCGCGACTACAAAATATTGCTTATAATATATTATCTTTATTATGCAGTATGATTCAATTTTACGAATTACATGTATTATACAATGACCATATTTGGACCCGTGATGAGAAATCCAAAATATACAAGATTTCCTTAAACTTTTCACTAAATTTCCTTCGTCCTTCGTCATCGATATTATATGTAAATTTACCTTCATATCAATCTTTTATTTATATATTTTTCGATCTTTATATATATATATATATATTTATATATATATATAGGTATGTGTGTAGGTATTTTTATATATATATAGGGTTATAGAAAAAAAGAAATAATTGTGATGAGTGCAGTTCTGCCAGAAAGATAACGTTTGTTCTTTTTTTTTTTTTTCACACGATAACTAAGGACAAAACGTGAACCATCGTCCTCTTTCCGGCAATACTATTTGAAATAACGCTGATTTTGTGTTACGCTGATTTTCAAGTGTTTCGATTCGTGTACTTTCGTAGATGTGAAAACGAATGACAAACGGAAGACCCGAACAACGAATGTCTTCGAAAACCATGCCTAGGACTATACAGCTACTCGTCTTTGTTGTTAACAAAGGGTCGTTCTACTTGGCTAGTAATTACATTTTAAACATTGTCAGAGATTTGTCTAGAGTTTGTATTTCTTTCTTTTCGTTTAGGCTTATAATTGTGTGACGTGAAAGGCATCTCTATTAATGACTCGGTGTAATGGATAATATTTTGAAAATCGAACGTTTATGTCCTTATATATATATACAGAATTATATATATAAGTTTTGGTAATGCGAATGAATCAACGTGTATGTCTTTTTATATATTTGATTCTACGTGCAATTTTTTGTACAGTTTTGTTGGTTGTTTATCTGTTTCGCGACAGAGATATGCATGTTTTACAAGGCAAGCCTTTTCGTGGGATCATCGGTCAGATATATATATATATATATTTTTGAAAAAATCTTTCTCGCTAATCAACGAATCTTCACCTAACATCACGAGAATGATTACTTAAGTAATTTTGTTCTTTTTCTTTTTTTTTTTTTGTTCTTTACGCTTACACTCTACATCGTTGTAAACATTGGAACACAAATCAATTGCTACTATTAGAAGGAAATTCATTTCATTCATTTTATTTACGCAAATAATAAGGAAGTTCGACCATTCGTTATAACTGTCGTGCTTATCTGTACCAATTGGCTCGTATTGCTTTTGCGGAGTGTGGTTGGTCGCTGAACTGGGATGTTGTCTTTCGAGTAAAATCGATGTCGACGTATAAAAAGTGGAGGATCTGAGGTTCTTCTTCTTTAAGCAGAATGCAATTTGTCAGTAATTTTTTGTTGTATAATTTTTTTCTTTTTTTATTGTATTTGGTCCGTGTTAAATGGGATGAAGTGTGGAATGAATGACATACGGTATGAGAGGAACAAGGCATGATGCAGCGGGTGCTTTTGTGACAGAGAGAGAGACGCACACAGAGAGAGGCTATATCTCGCTACTTTCTAGAAGATGCTCTAGATTTGTCTAGGAATGTGTGTATGTGCACATGACAAATATCGAAGAAACGTGGAAATCAGCTTTTACAGCACAATACCATGGCTCCTGGTTACTTATCTGCTGTCCTGAGACTTTGACTGCACTATTGTCGACGACAGTCTACGCGAGGACTTCTGCATTGACCTAAAAGTGGGAATAATTGTGTTGTATGAGGAAACACCACATTAGAAATCAAATAATTGAAGTAAAAATCAAGTGGGACAAGCTCCAAACGTTGAAATTCTATGATTCTCGATAATCTAGATACATAATCGCGTTGAAGATTGTTTTTGTAGATGTCTAGAAAAAGGCATACCCATTTCTACCGTTTGTCGTAACAGAATTTATCTGCTCGTGAATAGATTCCATACTGCTTCCTTCAACGCTACCCATATTATCATCCTCGTAAGCATCCGGAGCTTTGTTGATAGATAAAGAGATACTATCAGAACTAGAAGAGCTTGTATCCTTTGACAATGCGATACATCTTTTGTCCTGCGTAAAGAAAGAATTTATATCATCAATATTCTAAACTGACGTTTCATTACATTAATGAAATATTTAACATCGATTATTAAATGCAGTCAATTTTTTTAAAATTTGTGTCATTTTTATTACTTAAATTAATTGAAACAATACCTCTTCTTTTAATCTGCTGAGTAACCTTTTTCTATCTGCCCGTACTTTTTCCACTTGACTTCCTTCAATAGACGTTTTTGCACCAGAAAGTTCTAGAAGAGCCAATTGGGCATCCTTTTCAGATACTGCTACTTTTAAAGCTTCACGTCTAAAATAAATACACGTATTTTATTTCATAAAAACATCAAATAAATGTATAAGAAATTAAGGTAAAAAATTACACACTTCATTTGATGGAGATCTTTCAGGTGTTCCTTTCTTTCGTCTAAAAGTTGTTCGAGTTTTCGTTCAGCTTTTTTCAATTTAACTGGCAACAATTTACACGAGGAACATTTTGAAGCAGATTCATTTTGTGCAGTTGATAATCGTTTTTTCAGCTTTTCTATCTAAAGACATATGCATAAAAATTTTGTTATATAAATTATGGTTCTTTGGCTTTTAAGTGAAATGCGTTGACAATATTAATCAAGTGTAATCTTACTAAAATGGAATGGATTAAATCCAATTAAGATTGACGGCACTAATGTAGGTCAATTACAATAACTCGATTATCAGAAACTTATCAAAAATCTGACAGCGTCTGAATAAGTTCGTTAACTCTATCAGTTTATTGCCACATTTTTATATTTAAAACATATATTAATAATTGAAGGAAAAATGAAAGTTCACCTTAGCAAGATCTCCGTTTTTCGCTTCTTCCATATCATTTAGCCTCTTCTCAGTTTCGGCGGATGAAAATATCGTTTGTCGTAAAGCCTCTCTAAGTTCTTCAATAAGATCCCTCTTTTCTCTTATCTCAGCCTCCAATATCCGTTGTCGGTCGTCTTTTTCCTTCACCAGAGTCACCAGCTCTTGGATCTGCTCAAAGTCAACCCGTTCTTTAAACGCCATCTCCAACGATTGTACCTCCTCTTCCAGTTGCGCCAACCTCTCGTCCTTCTCTTTGATTTCATTTGTCAGGACTCCCACGTCTCCCTCTTCTAATTTAGCGATCTCTCCTAATAGTTTATTAACTTCAGCTTGGTTTTTACTCGCTTTGTCCCTCCATTCCGCAATCTCTTGTTCGCATTCCTGAACCTTATTGTCCTTCTCCGACAGAGCGTGTTCCATTTCTTTCATCTTGTGTTCAAGTGTTTTCCTAACCGATGATTCCACATGGTCAAAATCTGCAATAATACTGGATTCACGGTCAATGGCGCGAGACTTGAATTCGTTTTCTTCGGCCAACGAGAGTCGCTTTTGCAATTGCTCTAGGCGATCTTCGCGGTCCTTCAGCTTATGCTTCAGAACATCGACATTATGCTTCTTGACGTAATCCTCCAGGTGCGTAACCATCTCTTCTAATTCCAGAATCCTGTCTTTCCCAATTTTCGTATCCCTCTCGGTCCATTTTTTAATCCAATTCTCTAGTTCCTGGATTCTGCGACTCCTCGCGATGAGTTCACTTCTCAGACTGTGCAGCTCTTGCACGTCGGGATTTTGTTGCAGAAAATCTTGGAATTCAGAGATAGTGTCCTCCAGTTCCTCGATACGACTGTCGCGAATTCGCAACTCCTGTATCAGTTCTTCCACGTCATTGTCATCGTAAGCGTCACTTTGCTCTTGCATCTGAACGATCTTTCGATTCTCAGCGTCTATCTCGTACTTCCAAGTTTCTCCGTTTGATGCCTTATGCTTCTGCAGCGAAATCAACGCTTAAGTAATATCGAAGCGGTAATCGTTTGGATCTTACTGCAGAAGGATGGTGCACAGAGAAGGAATTCTTTTTTTTTTTTTTTGTATTTTTTTTTGTTTTTTATTTTTTAATATTTGTGTTATTAGTTATTTGATCATTGCATCGTCTATGATTACACAGATTAATTATCTAGAGCAGCTTGCGTTATTACACAAAACATAATGTTATGACGAAATGTTACGTTTATTCTTCGACAGAAAAATTGTGTTTGCGTGGCGAATCTGTCGCACTATCGTTGAATATATTTGTAGATTTCAAGAGTTATTTGATGAATAGATAAATTGTATTAAAAAATAAAGGAGAAGACCCTTCAAAGTCGCAAAGACTTAGAAGAAGCTCTTTAGGAATCCAGCGGCTCCGGTCTGATGTGGTTTTCATAAGGCGCATTATCAATTCATGCAAAATTAGAGATTGCGCATGCAATCGTGCCAAGTTTGAAAATAGCATCAAATATTAATAGTTCCAGTATGCGATTGTTATGTGAAATCCAGGACAGCATGAAAAATTAAAGAGTTAAGGTATTATTACTCTCGTCCAGTAAAATAATGCTTCGTTCTATTGAAACGTCAATACAAGCAAAATTTCACCGTTACTCAAAATTATGATCTCAGATATCATTATACTGACCTCTTGTTGCTGTGCAGTTGCGGCTTGTTTCAACTTTGCTTGTGCGGCTTTCAGTGCACTGCAATTCATTTAATTAATTCAAAAATATTAATTATTTTATCAATTACTTTAATTATTTATAAAAGGGGTATACGTACTCTTGTAAATCTCTAATTTGTTTTTCTTTGGAATTCTGTTCTTCCTGAGACATTTGCATAAGTTGCAACAGTCTTTCGGTTTCAGCACCACTGCGATTAGCTTCTTCCTTTGTCTTTTCCAAATCTTTTTCCGCTGTTTCCAAGGCCTTTTGCAATTCTGCCAGTCTTTTATCCGGCGACCCGCCACTCTGTAATGCCAATAAAAAAATTTTCATATTAATATTTTTGAATGTAATTTTGTATTTTGTATTTTTTTATTTAAGGGTTAATAATGAAATTACCCTCTGTAACTGTTGTTCCAGTTGATCCATTTTCGCTTTACGCTTCTTCAATTCTTGATCGAGACTCTGCAGATTCCTCTCCTTTTCTTCTACCATTCTAGATTTCTGTTCTATTGATTTAATCTTCTCCTCAAATTGTCTCCTCTGTTCCTCTAATTGACGTTTCTGATCGTCGATTTGTTTTCTTTCCTGACTAGTATCGACGCCAGCTTTCGCTGCGCCAGCTTGGAGTTTCTTCTTGGCCTCGTCTAGTTCCATCTATTCAAAGAAACATTTTTAGATTCAAAACACTTAAGAATTAACAGAAAAAGTATTAATTACTTTCTTTCATTAAATATTTAAAAACTCTTTCATACTATTTAAAAAATGTATACATGAATAATAACTATTTGTTTAGCTTCGATGCAAGAAACTGAACTCTCAAAAACACAGAAAAAAGATATGACTTTACCCTGATCAGGATTTCGGTAACATAACTTTTTTTTCAATTGCGTAGTAAATAAAAAAGCTGATCATTAATGAAAAGTGCAAAAAATATATATTATACATTCAAAATGTAAACATTTTACGTAATATCGTAAAGAGTATTAAAAAATTTGCATCGTGAATAAAATATGTGTAAACAGTAGTTGAGTACAGATCGTGAGAATGATTTTATATGATATCATAAAGTAACCGTATTGCTTGTTAATCGAGCCATAAATTCAATTGATTGTCGTATAAAGCACGAAAGTTAAAGCATAAATCTTTCTCACAATCCTCGCGCTTATAATAAAAAATAAATATGTTTTTAAAGTATGGAATTAAAAAAATGTAAATCATGGCAATATGTACACAATGAAGTACAACACGCAACGTAGGTGCACCTAAGCCGTGCATAGTGTGACAGATGAAATATATGTTGTTGGCTGTTTATAAATAATATTGATTTTACTCAACTCTTAACAGATCAATAATAATGCTAAATCATAACATGTAGCAAATATTAAAAAGAAACTGTAATTCAGCACGAATTGTATAAATGTTTCGTTACACGAATACTTGAAGTATTCGTGAGTCTCGATCGTAAAAGCAAACAACAGAACGTTAAATGAAAAATGATATATATTTCTTTGAATTTAATAACAGCGAAATATTGAATAAAATTTCTGAAAGAAACCGAGGTACACTATTCGTGCCAGAAATACAATATAATTCAATAATGTTATCATTTTCGAAACACGTTGAAATGAAAATGATTTAGCAACGCTGGTTGGTAATATTGTAATACAAAACGGCATAATTACGATGTACATACATATATAAAATCGAGAAAAAGAAAACATGTATCATAAAACTAAAATTGACGAGCACACAACAAGATAAAATTGAAACGACAAATGAAATACGGGCAATTATGAATAAACATGAACAAGAAATCCCTTATGCCGTTGATGACAAAAATGTCGTTTAATGCGAAATTGGCAAGGTGAGACGTGCGCGTGCTTAACAGTTTGTGACGTAGAAATGGTATACGAAGTGCACAGAGTGCATCATCGTCGTCGGTTTTGTTGGCGTCAGGCGAGCGAACTGCTAACCTGATTTTTCTGCAGCTCTTGGCAAAGCATCTCGATTTGAGTTTGGAAGCGCTTCCTTTCAACGGGCGCCTGCTTAAGTTCCTCGCGGGCGCGTTCGAGGTCCTGTCTCAGTTTCGCAGCTTCCGAGCCATTCTGCGGCTGCTGGCCCTGCTGTTGTAACTCCACAAACATCTGTTGAATTTGTTGCTGGTGGGCGTTCAATTGACGCTCCATTGTTTGGACCTTCTTCTCCGCGGCGTCGGCTCGCTGTTTCTCCGATTCCGCCAATTTTCGCAAATGCTCTAACTGATTTTTCGTCGCGCCACTGGGGTCTGCTCCGTTTGTTGTCATTTGCTTCTGTAGATCCTGGACCATCTTCTCCGCTTGTTCGGCCCGTTGTTTGTCCTTTTGCTGTTGCTGCCGATACGTTAGCATCTCTTGATTCAAGCGATGAATTTCTCGCATTTGGGCCTCCATAGCATCTTTGGTAGCCTTGTCCGGAGTCTGTGCCTGACCTTTCTGTGCCTGCAGCTGTTGTTGCAAACGCCGCACCTCCTCTCGTTGCTTCTCTACCTCGGCCTCGGTCTCGCTGGTGTTCAACTCCTGTCGGAAGTTCATCAGCATGTCTTGAGACTTCTCCAACTGTATAACCAGTTGGTCCCGCTCCACTTGCAACTGTTTCGCTTCCGCTTCCAGCTTCTCTTTGGCCTTCTCGACTTTCTCCGAGTGTTTCTCTCGATTCTCCAGGATCGCCGCCATTTGGTCGCGATCGCGTTGGGCAAGCTGGAGCTCGTGCTGAAGCCGCGTAAGTTCCTCGTTTCCAACCATCTGGAGTTGGGAGGAACGTTGCGCGCGTCGGAGCTCTTGTCTGAGAGCCTCCTTCTCTTCGTGCAACAACGCCATCTCCGTCGCCAGTCTCTCGAGTTCTTTCTTGGCTGCTTCCGTGGCTTCTTGGTACTTTGTCACGTTCAACTGCGACTTCTCCAATTCTTTGGCCAGTCGACCGGCTTCCAGCTCGACCTGATCCCGCGCCGTTATCGCTTTGTCGAGACTCGCCCTTAACCGCTCCACCTCGATACTGGCGCTCTCTGACCTCGTTTTACCTTCCGTTTGCATGAGCCTCTCAAGACGCACGATTTCGACGCGTAACTTTTCATTGTCCGCTTCCAGGGCGTCGGCACGCTGCTTCATCTTGTCGTGCCGATCTCTGATCTTCTCGGCCTCGATTCGCGCCCTCTCGAGTTCAGAACGATTTCTCTCTTGGGTCGCGTTGAATTTGCCAATCTCCTCTCGCGCCCGGTCCAACTGAAGTTGAGTCTCGTGCAGCTTCGTCTCGAGGTCGGCTATATTCGAGTGGGCGCGCTTGAGTTCACTCTCGCGCGATTCCAGGCGCTCCCTCACCTTGTCCAGGTCTTGCTGAAGTCTACTACTATCGCTCTGCCACTTCTCTTGTTCGTACTGGTATTTACCTCGCACACCCTCGGCTTTCTCCAGGTCGGCCCGGAGTCGCGACGCGTCCTGCTCGGCCTTCCGGGCTCGCTCCAGTTGATCCCGAAGTCGCTCGTTCTCCATCTTCGCCCTTTCCAGTTCATCCTTATGTCGTTCCTGGCTCTCTTGATACTTGCCGAACCGCGACATGTACCTTTCGCACTCCTCCCTCGCGCTTTCCGCTTCACTGCGAAGCCTCTCGGACTCCGCCTGAGCCTTACGCACGTCAGCCTGTTGCCTGTCGTGTTTCTCGTACATCTTTTCCAATTCCAATTGCATTCTCGCGAGCTCTTCCTGGGTCTTCTCTGTTGCCGCTTGCGCCTTGTTCAATTGGGACTGCGCCCTCTCCAATTCGAAGCTAATCCTTTCGTTATCCGCTATCAATTTCTCGCGCTCGTTCTGCAGACGACGCATCTCTATTTGCGTCTTCTCGTACCTCTCGCGAACCATTTCTAAATCAACCGTCAGACGATCCAAATCCTCCTTGGACTTTTCTTCGTGTTCCTTGGTTCGACTGAGCTGCAACGCCGCTCGGTCGTACGCCTCTTGGACGCGAGACAACTCCTCCTGAGCCTTGCGAGCCTCTTCTCTGCTCTTCGACGCCAGCATCTGTTGTTTCTCTGCCTCCAGGTTCAATCGATCTTTGTCCGATTCCAAAACCTCGATACGGTTTTGCAAACGGAATACTTCATTTTGGGCTCTGAAAATATAAATTTAAATAATGAAATTTTTATAATACTGAAGATTATTTTCAAGTTATTTTTAAATTTAATGATATGCGTAAAGTTTAAACGACGATTTAACGAGGATTACTCTTTATTTATGTAGAATCAAAGACCGTTAAAAATCAGCGCTGAAATATCTGCATGCACATTTTTTTTTTTTTTTTTTTTTTTTTTTTTGTGAGATGTACTTGATCGAATTAAAGGCTTTTCGTGCAAAGTCATAAATTGCCGAGAATCTGGGAATTGGTGGCTAAAATTAGTGATTTCTTCAAAAGTTTTTAGGCATTAATCAATTGAAGCACTTGACTACATCGGCTATACCGAATAATTCTTTTGACATCAACTATTGCATAGGTCAGCTCAAATCAATAATTCAACTCTATTGATCGCAGACTAAAATAAATACTCTTCGATGATTTTATCATAAATATCTTTTACGTCACTCTGAACCAAAGTAATTCATACCTGTCGTACTTCTCGAGCATCTTTTCGAATTCTTTATTTGCATTTTCTCGTTCTTCTTGAGCTTTCTTAAGCGTGTGTTCAGCCTTTTCGAGTTTGTCTTTCAGGATTTCAATCTCCGTTAATGCGTCATCGCGTTCCAGCTATTGTAAAGAAAAATTTGAAAAATTATATAAACGTACAAACAAAAAACGATTCAAAAAGTATATTGATCAGGCTTACGGTTAATTTCTGATGTGAATTATGTGCCTTCTCCCAACGTTCTTTAACTAAGTCCAATTCAGATAAAGTATTTTCTTTGTCGCGTTGCAATTTATTTATGTGATTATGCTGTAACTCTAACTTCTCGCGCATTCTTTGAACATCCTCACGTAAAAGGTCACGCTCCTTTTGCATTGCCTGCATAACGCTCTGAGAAAAAAAAAAAAGGTGACATTTAACAACAGGAAGTTTCTTAATTTTTACTAACGCAAACGATTTTTATTTTTAATACCTGAGTCTTTTCACATTTATCTTGAAGACGATCAACTTCTAACTGAATAGCTTCTCTTTCTTTCTGAATACGAGTGGATTGACCAAGTGCCTTGTCTAGTTGACTTTGGAGGTTTTCGAAATCATAGTTCTGTTTCTCTTTTTCCATTTGCATCTGCAAAAATATTACACTGTATAAAATTCTGAATATTTATATAAGATTTTACTAAATGATGAAATAATGATTTTATGTAGTTAAATAATTAAATAATCGTTTTATTTAAAGCTTAAATGAATATATATATGCAGTATTAACATAATACTTACTCTTCGAACTTCAGTTTGAGATTTTTCTAATCTTTCTTGCAATTTATCAACTTCGCTGTTTGACTTGTCCAGGAGGTTTTGTAGTTTATCTTGTTGCAGTTGGGCCTTACCGAGAGTCGCTTGCGTTCTTTCAAGTTCTTCTTGAGCTTTTTCCAATTCCGCTATTGCCTTATCCCGTTCTGAATGCAACCGTGCCACAGTAGACTGTGCGCGGTCGTATTCATCCCGAAGACTTTCTTGTTCTCCTTGTGCATTTTCTAATCTAGCTTTCAGTCGATATACCTCGCCTTGGCTCTTTTCGACCTATTAAATTTATCATTATATTAATTATTATTCATAAAATATTAAAAAATGTTAATCCTGTTAACTATTTCAATAACTTGAATCAGCAATCAAATGAACCGACCGAGAGTTTGGTAATATCTAACTATATATATATCATACTTAGCTCTGCTTGAAACAATAAATATATCTAAAAGCAATTAACCAATGACCTTTTCTTGCAATGCAGCAGCTTCTGCCCTTGCTCTTTCGTTATCAGCTTGTGTGACCCTGAGTTCAGCTTGAGCCCTTCTTAGCTCACCAGCTGTCTTCTCAGCACGATCATGAACCCTGTCCATGTCTTGTGCCGAGTGCTCTGAAGATCGTAAAGTACTCCTGCCATAAGAAGATTGTGATCTTTCGAGATCGTGCCTAAGTCTCTCGTTCTCCAATTCCAATCTTGTTAGTCTCTGTTTGGCAGCCTCCCAATCGGCGCCGCTTCGTCCCACCTCCGAAGCAGCTTTGTCCAGTTCAGCTTTGCTTTTGCCTAACTCAGACTGCGAACTTTCCAATTTAGTTTCCAACCGATCTTTCTCAGCCTGTGCTCTTTCCAATCGAGCACCCAATTTTTCCACCTAATTTCCAAACAAACAAAAAAAAGTGATATAGTCATTAAATCTTTAAAACCGGATATAAATGTTTGAACTTTGCTATGCATTCACAATTCACAATTCCATTGTGATAAGATTTTCGCTCAAGAACAATTGAAACAAGAAAAATAAAAAAAAAATCTTACCTCAGATTCTAACGCATGAATCTTCATCTTGTATTCCGCAATTTCGCGTTCGTGAAGTTCTCTCTCCTCTTGCTTTTCTTGTTCCGCACGATCCCTTTGCTCTCGTAATTGGGCCATTTGCTTCTCCTTATCTCCAATGGCTTCCTCAAGACTATTCAGGGCACCTTCGCTGCTACAGTGATGCGCTTGCATCGCCGTAAGGCGAGCTCGCGCCATGTCCACTTGGTTGTCTTTTTCTTTCAAAAGGTCTTCTAGATTTTCAATCTAGAAAATCAATAAATTTACACGTGACAAATTTTTCTTGCATTATCCGCGGAACGCTAAACTATCGCGATTGTTCAACTAACCACTTTACATTTAATTTTTTTTTAGACTGGCATGCCACGCTAAAAGTTATGTCTTTTCAATCCAATTACCCTAATTGTACTCAATCACATTAAATACTTTCAATTTACAATTTTGCTACACTGTTACCTACCTAATACGAGTTAATCGTATTACGATGTTCAAAGACGATTTAAACAATAGATATTGGTTGAAAATATACGTTTTCTACAAATGGAAGGGAAAGAAAAACTATTGTGCAGAAAATCGAAGGAAAATTTATTTTAACGTTGAAATTGAGAACTGTATATACAATTTTTCTGAGATTTTCTGTGTTGAAAAAAAAAAAAATCAAGGAATTACAAAAATTACAGCGAGGCAAGGGTAACAACGAAAATATGACTGGAGAAATATAACAAAACTTTATTCATGATAATGTACAATAACTTATAAAATAAAATACATGGTGCAATAAATCAAAGGAACTTACTAAAACTATAAGATTAAGTGTCTAACGTTACAACCTAAGATAACATAAGGACTACACGAAAGTTGAAGAAACTCAAACTTAACACAGTCGCATAAATTTTGTCAGACAGTTTTTGAAAATTATAAGCCATGAGAATCGACTACTCCTACTCGAAAACCAAATTTCAGTATCAACTTTACTCTTTGTTCGACTTTAAAATGTAAATTACCACTATAAATTTCAACGCAAACTTAAAGTTATCTATCACTCTCTCAATCAATTATACAGTTTTTATTTTTCATTTATTTACAAAACGCTTTATTTAGATATCATTATAAAATTCACCATTTTCCTTAAGTATGAAATTCACGATTTCGATAAAGAAAGTAAATCTTTACTTCATGAGGAAAATCTTTAATCTTTTATTTAATCTTTTTTCAGTATAATGATAACATAAAAAAAATGTAATTTGGGAATAATTATGATATTATGATTGTTTAATGAAGCAAACTTTCTATACTCACTTTACGTTGCAATACGTTGATTTTACGATCCTTAATATCCATGTGATCTTTCAACTCAGTCAATTCAGTACTCAATCGATTTTGTTCCTGCTGTGCTTGCATAGCCATCTGCGTTTTCTTCTCAATTAATCTATTCTTCTCTTCTAATCTTTGTCTCATCTCTTCTACCTAAACGGAGAAAATAAATTGAATTTCTATTAAAGCATTATCTACAAAGTCAAAGAAAACAAAAGGAATTTAGATTACAAAAATTCCTTTTTTATATAAAATATACGGTGAGGGTATAAAATGTCAAAGAATTTTTTTTTCTTTTCGAAAAGTTAATATCTTTTAAAAAATTTGTTTAACCTGTTATTAAATTAACCCTTTGACACTGGAATCTTCTGATATTTCAGGAAATTATTACTTGTAACCTTTAAAGAGTTCTTTACAAATTTCAGATAACTTTAAAGAAGATATTTTTATTAATTTTTTGCCTTCGTGTTTTAACGTTGAAAAAGTTGTTGCAAATAACTTTATCTAAAGTAACCCTTTATTCAAGAATTATTTAATTATTTTAAACCACATGAAATGAAACTTGCCTTCACCGTAATATTTTTCAACCTGCAGACAAAACATGGAATATATTTTTCACAGAATATATATAAGATTATTTTATAATTATAAACATTAATGATTTATAATTTTCGTTAGGTATTATACAACACAAAAATATTTGCAAGTAAAAGTATGTCAAGAATGAATATGTAAAACAATCCAGCAAAGGTTGAATCTGGCGAGAATAGAATATATGGCACTTTATTTATAGATCAGAAGAAAATATCCAAGAATGTAATTGCAATCACATGGAATTAATAGAAATCCAAATGCAATTTTATATACAGCGTAGAGTAAAAAGTTAAAAAAAGTTTTTACAAAAAAATATGTATGTGGTTGGAAGTTTTTATTACAACTTCCATTTTATTGGAAGTTCTTTACAATTTGTACAAACAAAAAATTTGAAATGCAAAATTTCCTTTTATTACCAATGATAATAATGTTAAAGAAATATGATCGCCGTTAATACGATGATTACATTTTTAAATGGTTTATGAAATGCTTATGTAATTCAAAGAAAAAAAAAAATACTTTTCATGCAATTATATTAGAATCGATAACAGTACTATTTTCATCCAATGTGACCCATTGGAATCAAGAATAACTAATCTAATTTTTCAATTTTGCATCTAAAATAGTTAAAAGTCAATTTTGTTGTTGGGCAATGGGTGTTTTTTACATAAATTATAAATCCATTTTTTTAAATAATTTGATAAAATTCCAATTGCACTTTCTAATTACATCCGTAGAAAAATATATTCATATTGCTTTGTACATTTCAAGTAAAATATTTTCTCTTTCTACTTGCGGTCCCTCCCCTTTCTAAAAAAATACTACATTCAATATTTTTAAAATACATAAAATTGGAACAGTAAATAAATCATAATTATTAATTAACGAAATTTGTTTAACTAATTAAAAAACACGCTGATATAATTTAACACATCTTGCCACAAATGTTTTATTCTCTTGCTGTGAAAAGATGAATGTGCAAGTGTTTAGCAATGCCACATTTAGAGCATGTGATGCACGTGAATATTGTTTGACATTGCAATACATCTGTGATTACCCGGGGATAATGAATTATGGGGCAAGACGAGTTAAGCAAACTTAAAAATATCAGCTAATTATTAACACTTCGATAAATGAAATTTTAAGACAAATAATGGTATCTCTTTTTCGTATCTTTTATCTTCTTATCGTTTATTCGTAAGAATCAGAAGGAATTAACTATAATTCTAATAAAGTTAAATATCTGTGAGATACAAACAGATTGCTAAATTAGCAGTTATGGAGATTGTTAAATTAACAGTTTATAGTCAATGAATTAGTAATGTTGTGCTGCTTAAAATTTAAAACTTCCCGATGTAACTCTGAGACTTTTGTTGTGGCTTGCTAACCCTTTCTAAGATCCTATTTAGGATAGTTTATAAATTTTATATTAAAGGCTAAGAACGTTTCTTGGAAAAAAGAACGTTATTGAGTGGTTCTAATGAGAAATTCAGTAGTTGGTATCAATATATAGTCAGCCATTACGTTCGATCAAACTTATGGTGATGATCTGTAATTCGATATAATTTAACTTATCAAAGTGTTATCATTAAACAAAAAATAGTACGACTTATAAATGATATGAATTTAGGACGCCTTCTTTTTAAAGTTGTAAATAAGAGTTCGCTAGAAGTCTTTTACATACCCTTACCGTTGACATTCTGGCGAACATCTTCATACACTATTACCAATACGATAAATCATCTGATATAAACTTTAGTAGAATATTACCTTAATTGTCCTTCCATAATATTCAGACAAAAAAAAATCAGAGAAAATCACATAATACATGGATAAGAAATAATATAGTAAATTAAGTCGATGAATTAAAATATCTTTCATTTATACTCATGATAATAATATGAAAAAAAGTCTATTTTAATAACTTATTTTACTGAATGGTCCACAGAAAGAAAATAGGTATCACCAAATCACTTGACTCTCTATGCTTTTAACAGTTTAGTGTTTAGAAATGAGAACAAACAGAAACTGTGAACAAAGTGATGTTTTGTGCTAAACCATAATATGAAAAGTAATTCTTCGACTGAAGTTAAAGCACTATGCTTATAAAAATTACTGTACGAAATCACTATTTTGCCGATGATTTATTTATCCCAATAGAAATAAAATGTACCCTAAATAAGTCCTAACAAAGTCTTACTGTCGACTTGTCATGGCCTTGTCAGGGACTATTCAGGGCCATTCGAAAGAAATTTTAATTTCTACTAATATAGACTTCTACTAATATAGAATATAGAAAATCCATATCAACAGATTGAAACCAAACATTCCTGATTATTATAAGTCTATAAAATCGAAATAATCCTAAACCTGTAAAACTGAACCAAGCTGTTATTGTCAACTAAACACAAACGTCCATAAACCGCATGCTCTAACATTTATTTAAAAACGAAGTGAAAAAGAAAACTAACGACAAAAAATAAAACAGTAATTCTCTATGAATGTAAATTTCGCATCATCGAAAATTGTTGTAACGATTGAGAGGAGAATTCCAGATGACGTAAGGTCGTGCCTAAAGCATCACAGTATCTATAACTGGTAAGAATCGCTGGAATAATTTGAGGTACGTCGGATCAGTGATTTTGGTTGTCCCAAAACAGTTGTACCGACGCAAATGTGACAATAATAATAATAGCCTCGTCTTCTCGGCGATTGAACAACTTACGTCAGCTTGCAGCATGTTATAATGCTCTTCCTTGGCGCAGAGCGACTCCTTGAGAACGGCAATGTGCCTCTGATAGTCCTGGTGTTGTTCCTCAAGCGTCTTCATCTTCGCGGACATCGCTAGAAGCTCCTGATCACGTCGCTGCACTTCCGTTCTGAGTTCGTCCAGCTGCGAAAAGATTCGTCGACCAGGAAACGTCAGACTCTTGTTCCACCATTGTTGCGGCCATGAAGAGCACACGACTCGGACGTTCTTCCACCTTGCCCGAGTAAGTGGACAACGGGCGCACATCTCGACATTTCTCTTCGACCATAACGCAACATCGCTTCCACCTCGTGTGCGTTTTTCCGTATCTAACGCGAGCAGCTTTTCGTATCGAAAAAAGCGAGAAACAGTATCGGTCGACGTACTCGGGCAGGGTTCGCAACATGCAGCGACAGACCATTGATAATAATTAAAAGAA